>CM060086.1:3039523-3127291 GCA_030522485.1 Stenchaetothrips biformis
TCGATGGAATGTAAATAACTTCCTGGAATGAAGATTGTTTAACCGACTTGTTGCGCTTGACAGCAACCACACACTAAAACCAGCAGGAAGGCGAACCAAAGAGAAAAGGACGCGTTTTGGGGGGGGGTATACCTGAAATGCTTGAGGTCCGAAGACTGGACTGGGCCTCCCGCTGCCGCGCCACTCCTGCAGTGCTTCAACCACCCACCCTCGCCCACCTTCCCCCGACCCCACCCACCGTCTGTTGCCCGCGTCAACTCCCACCTGAACGTGTTTATTCTGACGTTCTTTGGCGTAACGCAACATGATATTTTTCAGAGCCATCGTAACGTTGGACAGCATTTATGTTGTAGATTCAAAATGTTTCGCGTAACAACATTGAATGACAGGGTGAGGGTGAAGGGCAGCCTAATGCTGTGATGGGATTTCCGGAGTTTTTCAAAGCATGATTTACCTTAAGTACCTGCGTTTTGTTTTATGGTGCTTCCGGTTTGCGGGTTGAGCTGCATGTCTAACTTGCAATTGCGCGGCAAGTTGGAAAGAAAAACGGCGGACGTTTAAGTAGTCTTTGTCAATAATGGTCTTATGGCCACGGCTCAAATTATATTTACCCTAAACTGGGCTGGGGTGAACGTTTAAGCTGGTGGGGAACCTTAGAAGGTGTGCGAATCAATGATTTTGGTATTGAAACCGAATCAATTGTTAAATTGTTCTTCGAATCGTATCCAATATCAAAATTCTACACATCATCAGGCTTTGTAGTACGTCACTCTCTGTGTATCAAGAACACATTTTGAGTTGTACAGAACTCTTCAAATAATGGTTGATAATAATAGAAAATGTTGATCGCACTCAAATTTCATAATCGATGCGGCACATCAAACCCAACTGCCTTCTTAATCACGCACTTATACATGCATGCTTAGCAAGTACACACTTGAAATTGCGCATGGAGTTGTACGGTGCCAAGAGTGCAACTGTGCTCTTGCCAAACATGCGTTTCACTGGTAGAAAAAATTACGGAACATATCTGGTCATCAAATTAATAGAGACCACTGAGTTATGCGCGTGCATAATCGCATACTTTGTTAAAGTATTAGCAAACGACTACACTGTTAAAAAAATCAGTTTTAATTTTCATAACATTGGTTGGCATTTTTTTCACAAACAATTGTTATGAAAATTAAAATAACACATGATTGTAAATTGCTTTACAATCATGTTATGAAAATTAATATCATGCAATGAAAATTCATATCCGTTGTTTGCGAGGTCATTCAGGGCAGTTGAGCAAGAGGACAACTTCGTGTTCAAGTATATGAACACATATCCGACCTTATAGCACCTTTTGAACCGATTTTTCTTTTAATCGGCGGGTTTCAAACCCGAGACCATTGATTTGCGGTGCACGCTCTTTGCCGCTGTGCTACCACGTCCTACGGGAGGTGGAGGGTCAGCTACCTGACGACTGTACACGCGTCCCTTGGCCACGCCCCTTGGGCAGTTATGAAATTTACGATCGCCTTCGTAAAACAACGATCGTGTGCTCAAATCAACATTCAACTCTCGTAATTTTCAGAACACGATTTGAAAATTACCATCTACTGTCAATTTTACGACTTTGTTTTGAATCTTCGCATAAAGTTATGAAATTTGAAATGTTTGTAAAATTCATATCCGTGTTCGGAAAATTGACATTCAAATTGCGACGAAACTTCAGAACTTTTTTAACAGTGTAAAGAAAAACAGTTGTACATGTTTCCAGTTGGTCTACCCCCGAAACGAGACAGCATAGTGAGGCATAATTTGGATCAAACGCAACATAACGCGTATTTGCCTTTTAAGCGCATAAAGTCAAGTTTCCTCGCATAATTGTCCCTTTTTCGCCTAAAGCATCCAGTAAATATGCCAATTTATCTTATTCGACGCGCCACCGGTTAAAAAATATAAACCTTTTGGTTCCTACGCCTTCTTAGTAGGCTTTTCGCGGGGTCCACCGCTCTTCACTCCGCGATAAAACTTGGTTGCTGTGTGGAGTATTGGTTTGCGCAGGGAATGACGGATTTCATTTTCTCCGGAGGCATTAGGGGGCTTCGCAGCGGATAACCAAAGTAAACGGCGATTTTCAAGCCTGTGGGCAAGCGCACAGCACGCCCCACTCTGGCCCGGTGTGCTGTGGAAACCCGCCAGGAATAGTCATTTGCAGACCACCAGTCCGGTGCAAGTGGAATATTTTTATAGCGTATTTCTGCTGTCATTTCTGTATTCATCTGACATACGGGTGCAAGTCAGTTAATTATAGTTTTGAGATAAAATACTCTAAATCACTGACTTACGACCTCATATCGGATGACGTTCCCTTGCGTGGTCTGGTCACTGGTGGGGCAGCGCGGGCTACAGGCCCTCTTGACCTGACTTACATCCATATGACGTTGATTTGCTCGTAAGGCGTTTTAAAAATATGAATAAAAATTTTGGTCCAGGAAGCCGCTGCTCGATCAAAACTTTAGTCGGTGGTTTAAATTAATTTCCCTATCGTCATCAGCACATTCCAAAACATACGAAAACTATGTAACAAGCTAGGGCGCGCCCTTCCGTCGAACCGAGTAGGCAGCTCCGCTTCGCTGCGCCGGCAATTCAGTTCGACAGGGGGCCGATGCCAGCTTGGCCTGCCGGCGGATTCCTCTCGGGCCTTCTTCGGCCCTCTTACTAGACCTGGCTTGGGTCAATCGGAGGCCGTCTCTCGGGCCTTCGGTTCTCAGTCCTCATACCCCGTGGAGGTAAAGCGGAAACTTAATGATGCAACAGCGGGACTGAGGCCCGCTCTTGTGTTCCCACTGTGCCAAAGTTAATGTGCAAAACATGGCCGTTGCACCAATTCTCACAATACATGAAGGCGGGCTCACAGACCCCCCTTCCGACCCCTCTTTAAAAAGGTCTTGCGGAGACCTATCGAAATCTGCAATAAAATTTTTTAGTCGGTCGATCCTTTTTTTTTAAGATCCTGATTCGGTCCAACTGATTAAGTCGGGCTCCTAGACCCCCCCTTCCGACCCCTCTTTGGAAAGGTCTTGCCGATACCTATCGAAATCTGCAAAAAAAATTTTTAGTCGGTCGACCCCCTTTTTTCAAGATGAAGGGTCCAAGTTGATTATGTTAGTAAATTCGGGCCGAGGTAGCTGATTTGCTGGTGAAATTTTGATCAGGGGTCGAATTTTATTTCATTTTCGTCATCAGCACCTTCAAAAACATACAAAAACATGTAAAAATGTCTCTAAAATATAAAGTCACTGAAAAGTTGCACTTTTTCTGCCGTTTTTTAGTGTTTTTTTCGTTGGTACGAAAAACTTATTTGAGATTAAGAGCTATATTTCAGCGTGTAGTGAGCCAAGGATATACCTAACAACCCTGCAAAATTTCGTCTTGATCGGCCGAGCCGTTTGGGAGAAGTAGTGCGGACACACAAACAGACAAAGAAACAGACAGACAGACAGACAGACAAAACTTTTCAACCCCACTGGAGTAACTGGCTTTGCTAATCGCTCAGCCAAAAATTTTTTATTGCAGATTTCGATAGGTCTCGGCAAGACCTTTTCAAAGAGGGGTCGGAAGGGGGGTCTAGGAGTCCGACTTCATTACTTAGCCGAATCAGGATCTTGAAACAAGGGGATCGACCGAATAAAAAAATTTTATTGCTGATTTCGATAGGTCTCGGCAAGACCTTTTTAAAGAGGGGTCGGAAAGGGGGTCTCGGAGCCTGACTTCATTCATCCTGATTCGGCCAACTGATGAAGTCGGGCTCCTAGACCCCCCCTTCCGACCCCTCTTTGGAAAGGTCTTGCCGAGACCTATCGAAATCTGCAATAAAATTTTTTAGTCGGTCGATCCCCTTTTTTCAAAATCCTGATTCGGCCCAACTGATGAAGTCGGGCTCCTAGACCCCCCTTCCGACCCCTCTTTGAAAAGGTCTTGCCGAGACCTATCGAAATCTGCAATAAAATTTTTTAGTCGGTCGACCCCCGTTTTTCAAGATAAAGGGTCAAGGTTGATTATGTTAGTAAATTCGGACCAAGGTAGCCAATTCGCAGTTAAAAGTTTGGTCAGGAGTCGAAATTGATTTCATTTTCGTCATCAGCACCTTCAAAAACATACGAAACCATGTAAAAATGTCTCTAAAATATTAAGTCACAAAAAAGTTGCACTTTTTCTGCCTTTTTTTTTGTGTTTTTTCGTTGGTACGACTGAATAATTTGAGATAGAGAGCTGAATTTTGGCGTGTGGCGAGCCAAGGATATACCTTACAACCCTGCAAAATCTCGTCCCGATCGGCCGAGCCGTTTGGGAGGAGTAGTGCGGACACACACACAGACAGACAGACGGACAGACAGACAGACAGACAGACAGAAAAAGTTTTTCAACCCCAGCGAAGTAACTGGCTTCGCTAATCGCTCAGCCAATTATAGTCAACAGCCCAGTGAACATCAGGAACGATCCAGAGCCCGTCCTTTTACTTTCACACGCGAATTAACCTGAAGCGGCAAAAATATCGGGCGAAATTTGTGTCCAAACTCCCAATGTGATGCCCGAAATGGAGTTTAGTGTTCAAATAGGCAGCAGACCTAGATACAAAAGGAACTACGCAAATCTCTACTTTTAATTTTCTGATGTACTGTGATCTATCGCAGCAAAAATTTGACGAAATTTAGGCTTCAAATTACATTTTGAACACCTAAACGTGGTTAAGAGTTATAATAAATGCCCTTTTCGTACTCAGCATGCCGAAAAATGGTGGAAACAATATAAAACTCGAACTTTTAAATTTTGCACTAAATTGACCTATTTTGGGGAAAAAGGTCAAAACCTCTTATTTTGAAAAAATCGTTTCGAGTTGAAGTAATGTATCTTGGCACGAACTTTGGGGTGCATTCTTAATCTTATATGGTACCCTTACGAAAAAAGAGTTTGGTCAAAATCTGAGTGTATCACCTAAATACACTGCCGTTCAAAATTAGCGGCCCCTTTTTTGCCCACGGCGCTGTTTCTATGTTTTTCGAGCTAGGATGCTAAAATTTGGCAGGTAGGTGCACCCGTTGCTCTTTTTGAGCCCTACCAAGTGTCCAGTCCGTGCGTCCCCCTCAACGGCCTGTGCAATCCCTTCATTGCTTAGGGGTGCAAAAACTGAGAGAAACGTGGCGAAATTTTTGACTTTTAATGATCGGAAACGTGAAATGTGTCGTGTACCGACTCAAATGAGTCTCCCCTTCACAACCGTGCAAGCGGAATCGCAATCGGACAAACCCACCCCTTTCCACAGTCACCCCCACCCCCTCGAGGGGGTTGTTTTCAAAAATGTTTAAAACCGGCAGCAAACGATTCAGTGGCCTCTCCTGTACACAGTGCAAGTTTTTTTTTTCGATTCCGACCACCCCGGGCCGTACCAACCCCTCGGAGGACCCACCCCTTTTTGAATTTGTGTCGTTTGAGTCCCAAAGAGGGTGAATTTTGGCGCTAATTTTCATTGGGACTCGCCTTGGGTGAGCAGGAACCCACCCCCGTCAAAAAATCAGGTGCCGCAAATCTTCATCCACCGTTATAGGGGTGGCCACCCCCTATCGCCATCTGCTCGCCCGGGAAGGGAAGGAAAGGCGCTCAAGGGTGGTCTCGGTCGAAAAGACACGGCTGAACCATTCCTGAAATTTTGGAGTCGATCCGGTGCATCGTTCACCCCCCAGGACGTCAAAACTGTCGAAACCAGCAAAAACAGCCCCTAAGTTCATCCCTCGTCAACGCCGAACTCAGGTGGGGTAGCGGCCAAACTCCAAGTGTCCCATCTCGGCACATCCCTTCCGTGCAAGCCCCTTAACTTTCAGACCGCTGCGGCAACGCCCGCGCCCATGCGAACGACGCGAAGGCAGTGATGCACACGGGCCTCTCGCATTGACAGCGCCTCGCGCCGGCGAATCGGGCAACCCGTCAAGGAGGCCGCGCAGGTGCGCCAACGCACTGGAGTCGTGTGCACGCACCAGGTCGGTGTTTTTTCAACAGGGGCAGTCCAGCTGCACCGCAAAAATGCATGCGGAGCGCAGGCGTTATCTGCACGGTGCTGCTGGACTGCCTGCGTTGAAAAAACACCGACTTGGCGCGCGAGCACGACTCCAGTGCGTTGGCACACCTGCGCAGCCTGTGTGATAGGTTGCCAGACTCGCCGGCGCGAGGCGCTGTCAATGCGGGAGGCCCGTGTGCATCACTGCCTTTGCGTCGTTCGCATGGGCGCGGGCGTTGCCGCAGCGGTCTGAAAGTTAAGGGGCTTGCACGGAAGGGATGTGCCGAGATGGGACACTTGGAGTTTGGCCGCTACCCCACCTGAGTTCGGCGTTGACGAGGGATGAACTTAGGGGCTTTTTTTGCTGGTTTCGACAGTTTTGACGTCCTGGGGGGTGAACGATGCACCGGATCGACTCCAAAATTTCAGGAATGGTTCAGCCGTGTCTTTTCGACCGAGACCACCCTTGAGCGCCTTTCCTTCCCTTCCCGGGCGAGCAGATGGCGATAGGGGGTGGCCACCCCTATAACGGTGGATGAAAATTTGCGGCACCTGATTTTTTGACGGGGATGTGTTCCTGCTCACCCAAGGTGAGTCCCAATGAAAATTAGCGCCAAAATTCACCCTCTTTGGGACTTAAACGACACAAATTCAAAAAGGGGTGGGTCCTCCGAGGGGTTGGTACGGCCCGGGGTGGTCGGAATCGAAAAAAAAAACTTGCACCGTGTACAGGAGAGGCCACTGAATCGTTTGCTGCCGGTTTTAAACATTTTTGAAAACAACCCCCTCGAGGGGGTGGGGGTGACTGTGGAAAGGGGTGGGTTTGTCCGATTGCGATTCCGCTTGCACGGTTGTGAAAGGGGGACTCATTTGAGTCGGTAAACGACACATTTCATGTTTCCGATCATTAAAAGTCAAAAATTTCGCCACGTTTCTCTCAGTTTTTGCACCCCTAAGCAATGAAGGGATTGCACAGGCCGTTGAGGGGGACGCACGGACTGGACACTTGGTAGGGCTCAAGAAGAGCAGCGGGTGCACCTACCTGCCAAATTTTAGCATCCTAGCTCGAAAAATATAGAAACAGCGCCGTGGGCAAAAAAGGGGCCGCTAAATTTGAACGGCAGTGTATGTTCCCTTGTCAGATATTGACTGCTGCAGAAGTAAATAGATAGCCTGCACAAATAACATCAAATGCTGATGAAACTCTTCTTTCAAATATGGAGCTACAATGACAAGTGAGAAATAGAGCAAATAAGATCTGAATTCATTAGCTTTAAAATAACAAAAATTGTCAAAGGTCCAAGGTTACCTTGTAACAAAATCTGGTTGGTGTATTTCTTAAGTAAGAAATTGATCAATTTCCTTTATATGATCATCAATGTGACAGGTTCAAAAAGCAATAATGAAGATACTTGTTTCACAACACCACAAAGAACACCATGCATGCACTCAGCAAGTACACATGCTGACAAGTCAAAAAAGGGAACGTCTTGTAACACAGTAGTACCTTTTAATCCTTTCTCTGCTCCGTATCCCTATCAGCTATCTTCGCACACTTCAGTATGCGCTGATGAGTTCTCAATTTTGCAGAATTTTCTTTAAAAACAAACTGTCTTTGTCTTCTTTTTGGCTTTTCACCTGGAAGAGTTGCTGGTGCTGGCAGCTTGCTGGTCTTCTGTTCACATGTATTACAAGCATATTTAGCTTGCTGTTCTTGCATGTTCAACACAGCGGCTCTTGCAGGAGCATCAGCCAATATGATTGGGACTCGAATAGGGCTTGCATAAGTTTAACCTGTCGCAGGATGTTTCCAGTGAATTCCACCATCTTCATGAATTTTGGTAAGAGATGACACACGGTTTTAAGTATAAGTTCATGTCTGGCTTGAACTTCTTGTCAAACCAAATACCCCATACAATTGTGAATGAAGATCTTAAATGTGGCGGGACCTCCATGATATTGAACATGAGAGGCCAAAATCTTGCTTCAGAACTTTTTGAATGAGGACTGACTCCTTCCGTATTTAAGATAAGAGTTAATTTATACTTGCTTGAAACTAAAGTCCAAACTCTTTTGTATTCTGAACCATCAACAATATCACTTATATTTTCATATCTTTCAGACCTTTCGCTTGAATATTTATCAATTACATCTGCAAGTCCACGCTGCTGCTCGAACAAAAATTGTACGGCATCTTCCAAAGGCAATTCATAGAAGACTCCAATATCCACAGACCCACAATCACAAGGACCTAACTTTGAAGAAACGGAATGCATTACAGGACGGCAGAAAAATTGCTCCTTTTCATTTTGGGGCAGTGCTAGATTCTTTACATATTGAAATAGGTGATAGATTGTACGAGGCATAGCATGACTCGCAGGCAGACTTAAAAAATACAGTTGTAAAAAACCATTGAAGGACTTTTTAGTTAGTTTGTTACAAAAAAAAATCTAATTAATTCATCAACGGCCACATCTTTTGACATCTCACATCCAGGGTACACGCTTTCAAACGGATCATCACCACAGTTAGATTCAAATTCACTATCATCACTGAAATCAAGAAAAACATCAGAGTCACTGCCACTTATACTACCGTCAGTTAAATTCAATTCATCTTGAGTAGCACTGTCACCACTCTCACTCCTTTCCGATTCTTCTTCACTTTCACTTATTTCCGATTTATCTCCTTCCCTGTCAAAACCATCCTGAGGTGGGTCACAAGTAGCTTCTTGTCTTGCTTCTCAGAAGTCATTTGCTTCTGCGTCTTCTGCCAGAGTAGCATTATCGGATACCTTTGTATCACTTCGTTGGCTACCAGTGCTCGTATTATTATCAGAGTCATTTTAGTGACCTTCAACTCTAATCTTTTTCCATCTTTCAACAGTTTGTCTCGGAATCTGCAACATAGTGAAAAAACATTCGGTTAGCCCACTCGTAAACATTAAACATGAGCATCCATCAAAGCTTAACCCCTTCGCGTGACTCACTGACTCACTCACTGATTAACGATCATTAACAGCGTCCGCACCGGGCGTCGGATCGGCCCGCCGTCGGGTGCGATCGCTTCCGAGGACCCGGTCCCATTCGCAAAATAAATCTCAAAAGTGCGAAAAGAGGGGCGGATGGGGGCGTTTTTTGAAAAAAAAAGGGGGGATTCGGAAGGGGGGCTCTCATCGAAAAACGATCGAAACGAAACGTGGGCGTGGCTGAGGGCCGACCTTTTCCACCCTTTTTTTCCGCTTCTCCACCCGCCCCTTTTCGAGATATCGCCGAAAAACGGGTCCGGGGGCCCGACGCACAGTGGGATGAAATCCAAAAAAAGCGATGAGAAGTGGATTTTTTTAAAATTGAGCGGTGGAGCCGTACAAACTTTTGGATATTGACAAGGAAGGTCTGGGCTATCCGGGACACTAATTTGTTTAACAAAACAACGGACAGAGGAGCCCCTGCAGAGCTTCAAACTTGACACATTTTCAGCTTTCCGCACATTCATTGCAAAGGGTACATAATTTTGATTCTGGCGGCCGTTTTCTACAAGATAAGGCCATTATATTATATGTTTTTGGAAAGCTGACGACCTGAAAATTGCGACGCACTCTTTTGATTTACTCTTGGGTCTCCCGGCTAACAGTTAAACGTTGTTAAAAGTCCTGCACAATCGACATTTTTTCGATTTTCGTCATGAAATAAGTTCAGTTACGAACATTTGCGAACGGTTCTGAGACATGCCCGTGGTAGTGTGGCTGTCCCCCTTTCGGGTCCATATAGCCAATCGCCGCCCATCGCCGCCCCTTTCGGAGAAAAAAGAGGTCAAAAGTGCCTCGCAGCGCAACGGCGGTGCCGTCGCCTCGGCGGCGGGGAGGCCCCCCATCGGAACTTAAAAACACGCATGCTCTCTGGACTTGAGAACACTTCGATTTGTATGTCGATGGTTTAAAAAGAAGGCTGCTAAAGGCAGGCTAGCGCCGAAGGAGAAAATAGGTGTTGACGCCTGGCGTAACTGGCAGAACTTGCGTAACATCGCGAAGCACCTACCTTGTGTTACTGTCAGAAAACAGTTCCTCACCCTCAAAAACACCAAAATAGAGATTTAAGCAAAGATTGGAACCTTTTGTAATTATCATCGCTTTTTTCGCGTTTCGTCCTACTGTGCGACGGCGCCCCGTCGAGGGGCAAGGAGTCGGAATTCGTGGGGGGTCAAAGCGAGGCGATGGTCGGCGGGGTCGAGCCCTCCCGCCAGGCGAAAACGGATTTCCGAAATCTCGAACCGTTTTCGAACGGGGCCACTTTTTCCGACGCCGAAACGCGGCACTCGCGCCGTGACGTCACCGACCTTGCGATCGGCTTCAAATCGATTCGTATATTGCGTCTCGACGAGATCTGCGACTTTTGTCCGACACTTTTTCTCGTCCGAGGCCCCGTTCGCACGGGAGGGGCGTTACAAGCCTTTTTGAGCCCCGCCCCTGGCCCGGCGGCGTGGCTCTGGCCGAAAATGGAGGGGAGAGGCTGGCCGAACGGCTTGGCCGCTCCACACGACTCTTCGCAACGATCCGGCTGCGGAGCAGGACGGCTTGGGGTTCGACCTCCGGACGGTGCTCTCACAGTTATGTTGTGTTTTGCTATCGGAGGCGTGGTGCGTTAGGCATCACGTATGTACATCGCGTATTCCGGTGCGATGCGGCGGTGGCGGCGGCAGCAGGCGAAGACGGGGCGCCGCCGACCACCATTTCGGTAATGGGCTGGCCGATCGGCACAGCAACGTCCAGGGAGGTGGCGGGGCCGGGGTTTGACTCCCGGATGGGGGCTATCTTTTACATTTCCCACGGCAGCACTCAGCAGTCTCGGAGTTTTGGCACCAGTGGTCATCAATTTTGACATCAGAAGAGCTGCTGGGTAAATTGACAGTGGGTTGGCTTTCTCATTTAATTTTAACTGTACGAGGCGTTGCGCCGGGCTTCAAAACTTTCGTATCAAACTTTTCTTCGCTGGAGGACCCTTTTGCCTCAGAGGGTCGGAAGATGCCTATTTGGTTTCGCCGCCCCGCGCCAACTAGCTGGGTGGGTGGGGCTGGAGTCAGCAAAAACTTGTCACTTTGTTTCGACCCGTGGTACGCTTTGTGTATCGAGGCGTTACAATTTTATGTTTGACTTTATTTTTAAAGTACGTGTGTAGAAAATGTATTGGGGTGTTCGTTATTTATTTTTGCTTGACGTGGCACGCACTCCAACTTGGACTGAAATGTAAGTGCCAAGTCGGTTCACGTCTTGTCGTAACAGGCTTCGCGATGCTGCGCCAGTTTCGACGATGGACGCCTGGCGTTTGCACCAACCTTGACCTGCGGCGCTTCCCTGACTTCAGGGGGCTAGCCTTCTTTCGTATTCATCCGTACTCAAATGCGACATCTAAAGTGAAAAGAGCATTACATTTTTTGATTCATGCCGGGCCAGAACCCCCTTTGCGTTTGGAGTCAGTGGGCATGACAATTTTCTGCTCTGCACCATGAAGCATGAAGTGCATTGTGTCAACATGAGAATAAAAAGGTAGGTCGAGGTAGCCCCTTCCGCAGTTCAAACCTTGGTCAGTGGTGAAAATGGATCTTATTTTCGTCATCAGCACCTTTCATAACATAAAACGAGATTTCGACAGTTGATTGTTCTTCTTTTTAAGCAACCTTTTCATCAATTTTGAGAGTCATGACTCTTGCAAAACCAGTGTCGGGGATCCAAATTGATTTCATTGCCGTCATCAGCCGCTTCGCAAACATTAAAATATTCTTCAAAACTTAAAAGAATAATGAAGGTTTTTGTTAAATTATCTTTATACTGACGTTTATATGTCAGTGTTCGTGAGTTGGTTTGACTGATGGGATTGAGATAGAATGCTGAATTTTGACGTGCGGCCAGCCCAGGACCAAACTTACAAGGAAGATGTACGCCAGACCGTGTCTTGTCGTAACAGACTTCGCGATGCTGCGCCAGTTTCGTTAATCCACGCCTGGCGTATACACATACGTCAGCCTGCGGCGCTTGCCTGCCTTCGCGGCAGGGTAGGCTTTTTTCTAGGCATCCGTATTTACATGTGCGTGACCGCAGGTCAAAACAGCATTCGATTTTTTGTTTCATGCTGGAGGGCCCAGACCACCTTTAAACGTGTGGAGTTACAGGGTTTTGCTGGTCGCAGTGCATGACGTTGAGCTCAGCAGCCCGGAGAACGTAGGACTTTATTTACACGAGAATAATAATGCTGGTCGCAATAGCTTCTACCGCGGTACGAACGGAGGTCGGGGTAGAAAATGGATCTCATTGCCATCATCAGCAACTTCCACAACATAAGAAACGATAAAAACCTTTAAAAAAATGAAAACTTACTGGAAAGTTGCCTTTTTTGGCGCTTTTTAAGTGTGTTTTCGTTAGTACGATTGTGTCAGTACGATTGTAAACTTTAATTTTGGCGTGTCGCGAGACAGAGACATGCCTAATTATTATGCAAAATCTCTGGCAGATCGGCCGCGCCGTTCAAAGGAGATGTGCGGACACACAGCCACAGACAGGAAAAACGTTTCAACCCCACTCGAGTAACTGGCTTTCCTGATCGCTCAGCCAATGATCCTGCAAAATATCCCCATCATTTGTTGAGCCTTTCAGACGGGGCAGTCCAGTCAGTCACGCAGACACGCACTCAGGAATTCAATCCCGCTGGGTGTGCCAATATCATTGATACTAAGGTAGGCGTACGCAAGACGGTGTCTTGTCGTAACAGGCTTCGCGATGCTGCGCCAGTTTCGACACTGCACGCCTGGCGTTTGGTAGACATCCGTTCACATATCTGTAAAATCAAAAGTCAAAACAGCATTCGATCTGTTGTCTGATAGTGGAGGGCTCCACCCCTCAGACCCTCCAGTCGCGTTTTGAGTCAGAGTGCATGACATCTTTGGGCTCAGCACCCTGGAGAATAGAGGGCGTGATGTAATTATAAGAATTAAAATTTAGGCCCGGGTAGTACTATCAGTCGCAAAAGAATTGACCCAGGCCTGGGCGATACCCCGCGCGCAAGGTCCTCGTGAGGTGGCGACGCCTAGCGGCCGATTCTGAACAGGCGCGAGCGTCTGCAACTCGGCTAGCAGTTAGATAATCGGATTAAATATATTTCGTGTGGCTTGGGCTCGGTGCCGAGGTCCTATAGGAGCGCGGGATTGTCGGGATGAATCCCGCACTGCAGTTAACAAGTTGTCTGAGAGGATGCCCTGTAGACTCGTGCGATCTATAGGTTAGACGTGTCGTCTGTTTGTGTCGTCTGCCAAAACACACACTTCGCGCAGGGATGGCAGACCGGAAACGCTCCGCAGGGGACCCGCAGACGACATGGCGCTCAATTTGAAAGGCAAAAGACGCCGCGGGCTGGGAAAGAGAAGTGGAAAAAGGTGGAAGGAGGAAAATATTGAAAGTGCATTCCGCTGTTTGAAATGCAATTGAAACCGTTCAATTTTGTTTTATTTGAAAAATAAACTAAAATGAAACAAAGTTACTGCTGTTGCTTTCAATATGAGATTCACCAATGAAATCTTGGGTGCAAGAATGAATGCGAATCAGCGAAAGCTGAACCGCGGCGCACAGTGGGACGAAACGCGAAAAAAGCGATGATAATTACAAAAGGTTCCAATCTTTGCTTAAATCTCTATTTTGGTGTTTTTGAGGGTGAGGAACTGTTTTCTGACATTAACACAAGGTAGGTTGTTCGAGATGTTACGCAAGTTCTGCCAGTTACGCCAGGCGTCCACACCTACCTTCGCCTGCGGCGCTAGCCTGCCTTTGGCAGCCTTCTTTTTAAACCATCGACATACAAATCGAAGTGTTATCAAGTCCAGAGAGCATTCGTGTTTTTAATTTACGGTGGGGGGCCTCCCCGCCGCCGAGGCGACGGCACCGCCGTCACGCTGCGAGGCACTTTTGACCCCTTTTTTCTCCGAAGGGGCGGCGAAGGGCGGCGATTGGCTATATGGACCCGAAAGGGGGACAGCCACACTACCACGGGCATGTCTCAGAACCGTTCGCAAATTTTCGCAACTCAACTTATTTCATGATGAAAATCGAAAAAACACCGATTGTGCAAGACTTTTTACAACGTTAAACTGTTAGCCGGGAGACCCAAGAGTAAATCAAAAGAGGGCGTCGCAATTGTTAGGTCGTCAGCTTTCCAAAAACATATAATATAATGGCCTTATATTGTAGAAAACGGCCGCCAGAATCAAAATTATATACCCTTTGCAATGAATGTGCGGAAAGCTGAAAATGTGTCAAGTTTGAAGCTCTGCAGGGGCTCCTCTCTGCGTTGTATTGTTAAACAAATTAGTGTCCCGGATAGCCCAGACCTTCCTTGTCAATATCCAAAAGTTTGTACGGCTCCACCGCTCATTTCTAAAAAATCCACTTCTCATCGCTTTTTTTGGATTTCATCCCACTGTGCGGCGCCGCCAAGCAGAGCGCCGGCCTGGCCCCACCGCCATGCACGCCGTCATGACCTCGACGGCCAGGTCCGCCGCGCCCGGTGCTCTGTGGCTGCGACCGCGCCGATCACGACGGGCCGTGCCACCCTGGCCGTGCGTAAAGAGCGTCTGGGAAACCAGCACAGGCGATGCGCTAGTGGGCTGAGTGCACAACGCACTGCTGCCCGCCGGGTAGGCAGTCCCAGGCTGCGCGGCCAGTTGGGTGATAATCACAGGCGGGGCACTCACGCAGCCGTTTGTTTCATGCTCTTCCTTGACCAGTCTAGTCTAGTCTCGTCTGGTAGCCTCATTAGCAAGTAGGAACTCGAGACATTGGTTCAGCAATGAGTTTCTTATTGGATCCGACATACTTTTAAAAGTTAGCAACAAGTGCAAAAAAAGCAGCTATGCAACCAAAGCACAGCTGCTTGAGAGGGGCTATGAATTATCATTTATGGATGGCATTTAAAAAGTGGTTGGTGGTGGTCAGGATTTTGGCATTAGGAGAATGGAAAATTGAGCTAACGCGAAGTGAAGACGGGCACTCCGCTGCGACGCTGTAAGAGGACGTTTGCCGTCCATCATCCAGCTGCGCAGGGCCGGTTTTCTTCAACCTAAAGACAGAAAAAGATAATAAGTGCTTTGACCGCAATGGTCCGCAATCACTACGAGGTGATCCGGGACGGCGGGTGGTGCCCGTCAACGAACCGCCACGCGGCGGCCACGCAGCGGCAGCCCGGCAGGCCCATCCGACCCCCGTCGCGTTCACACAACAAAGACAAAAACAACACCAACAAGAAGCAACTCACGAAGCGACAAAATCTGGCCCACGGCACTTGCTTCTTGTTGATGTTGATGTCGGTGCGGACGGCGCCGGGGTTCGGAAAGGCTGCGCGGCCACCACGACGTGCTCTAAGGACGGCAGCACCTGCCCGTCAACGAGCCACCACGTGGCGGCCACGTGGCGGTGGCCCGGCAGGCCCATCCGACCCCCGTCGCGTTCAAACAACAAAGACAAAAACAACAACACCTACAACAAGCAACTCACGAAGCGACAAAATCTGGCCCACGGCACTTGCTTCTTGTTGATGTTGATGTCGGCGCGGACGGCGCCGGGGTTCGGAAAGGCTGCGTGGCCACCACGAGGTGCTCTAAAGACGGCAGCACCTGCCCGTCAACGAGCCACCACGTGGCGGCCACGTGGCGATGGCCCGGCAGACCCATCCGACCCCCGTCGCGTTCACACAACACCAAGAAAAGCAAAAGCAACAACAATACCACAGCTGGTTTCGCTTACCTCCTTCGGGCGTTGATGTTGCAAGCTGGACACTTCTATGTGGTTCTTGAATTGACAGCTTGTTGTATGGAGGCGTGGTGTCGTTACGACGAACGATGATAGAAAGACCGACTGACGGGCCTCGAGACGCGTGGTTGGGAGCGCGGCAGGGTGCGTTCAGGAAAACCCAGCCAATGATTGCGCAATGGGCAGATCTGACCGAAAACGGCAGCTACGCGCCGCCCCACTCCACCTTCGCACCGGCCAATAACATACGGGTCTTACCCCCACCACGCCACCGCCGCGACAGCAGACGCTGCCGCGCCCACCTCGCGCAGTTCGCCCCTCTCCCTGTCCAACTCTCCAACTCCTCCACCCCAATCGCCCTGCTCCTCCTTCCGACTCGCCTATAACTCGGGTGAAGGCAGTGGCGGATCCAGACCGGCTCGAGGGGGGGGGGCGCAAAGTAGGACTTTTGGCCTACTTACAGGGGCAAAGTGTTACTTTTTTCCTACCTTTCAGGCGGCTATCTAGGAGTCAAGGGGTGGGGTGGAGGGGTAGCGGTGGCGTCGTGGGCATTCGAGCTCCATGTTACCAGCTGGCTTGAAGGCAGAGCGGGAAAAGCAGCCTGCAGCTGCCCAAATTGCTGGTTCCGCGGTTCGCGGTCCGACGGCTAGGTACGCCACTGAGCCCCACGAGGGGTCTGTTGGCGCCCCAGGCTGGGCCAGTATGCCGCTTCGTCAGGGCCTTTCCCCGAATGGTTGGGCCTAGGCAGCTGCGCCTCCACGCCTCAGAGCCGGCATGGCAGGCCGTCAGGCAAGCCGTGCCTGGAACCTGGCCAGGAAATCTGACCAGGAATCTGGAATTGACACCAGAATTCGTCCAGCATGACGCATACTAAAACCTTGGTCGAAACCATGGCCGAAATGACATGGCAAGTTTGCAGTTTGCAAGGGGGCCGCCAAGGCAATGCAGGGAGGGTGGCCGTCCACCCCGTCCAGGCCAAAACGCCGGCCAGGGTCGTGCAGCGCGTGCAGTGCAGCGCGCGCAGCCATTTAAGTATGCAGCTTGCAAGAGGGCCACCAAGGCCAATGCAGGCCATGGCAGCACGGTCCACTGTGAGACAGTCGTTGGAGCCTCCACGTGGCCGAGCTCGGCGCTGAGCCCTGAGCCCTGTAGAGCTGTGTGGTTCGGGGCACCGCGATGCGAGGCCCTCGCTTGGCCAGCTTAAAGGGCTGCGCACGAGGCGGCCGTGGTGGACCTTGCGGTCATGACCTCCGCGTGGTGCTCTGTGCCCTCCAGGGCTGTGCGGGTCGGGGCGCTGCGACGCGAGGCCCTCGCTTGGCCAGCTGGCAGGGCGGCGGCCGTGGTAGACCTGGTGGTCATGACTTCGACGCGGTGCTAGGTGTCCGCCAGGGATGTGCAGGTCGCGGCACCGCGATGCGAGGCCCACGCTTGGCCAGCTTGTATGGCGGCGCGCGCGGCGGCCGTAGCGGACCTAGCGGTCATGACCTCGACGCGGTGCTCTGGGCCCGCCAGGAATCTGGCCAGGAAATCTGACCAGGAATCTCGAATTGACACCAGAATTCGTCCAGCATGACGCACACCTGAACCGTGGTCGAAACCATGGCCGAAATGACGTGACAAGTTTGCAGTTTGCAAGGGGGCCGCTAAGGCCAAGGCAATGCAGGGAGGGTGGCTAACCACCCCGTCGAGGCTACAACGACGGCCAAGGTCTTGCAGCGCGTGCAGTGCAGCGCGTGCACCCCTGCAAGAATGCAGCTTGCAATAGGGCCGCCAAGGCAAATGCAGGCCATGGCAGCAAGGTCCACTATGAGACAGTCGTAAAGGCCTCCAGGTGGCCGAGGACGACGACGACGCACTGGCCGCAGCACTAGCAGCGCAGCGCTCGCCGACTTCCAAACAATCAAATTGTCACTCGGTCTCTCTCGCACCTCGGCCAATTCCAAACAATGAAACTGTCGCTCGGTCTCTCTCGCACACATAAAGATTGTCGAAAGGGTGCAGTGAAAGAAAGCACTAAAATCAATCGTTAAAAATGCATTAACAGTGTAGGGCCTCTGCATCTTTGCCAGGGCGCTGCGTGACGGCACGTTGCCGCAGCATGCCGAGCTTGGTGTCATGAGAATCGATATTTTTTTTCCTTTCCGAATCTGTTTTTTGATTTGGTGTAGCTTATCGGAGTCAGGCGCCACATACAAAAAACATGCATTGGGAGTGCACTGCGAATCTAGGGAAAATCAAAGGCAAATACTCATTCTGACTGCACAATTTTCATCCCGCCGGTCCTTCCTCACCAATATCCTGACCAACTTTCGACGGGGAGTCTGAAACTGTCGGCACATTTTGCCTACCATGTCGTGTGCTGAAGCCCTGGTCAAATCAAACTTCAAAATTCAATTTTCATGGTAAGGTGTAAACACATTGCGCGGGGCGCTGCGTGGCGGCACGTTGCCGCAGCATGCCGAGCTTGGTGTAATTAGAATCGATATTTTTTTTCCTTTCCTAATCTGTGTTTGGATTTGGTGTAGCTTATCGGAGTCAGGCGCCACATACAAAAAACATGCATTGGGAGTGCACTGTGAATCTAGGGAAAATCAAAGGCAAATACTCATTCTGACTGCACAATTTTCATCCCGCCGGTCCTTCCTCACAAACATCCTGACCAACTTTCGACGGGGAGTCTGAAACTGTCAGCACATTTTGCCTACCATGTCGTGTGCTGAAGCCCTGGTCAAATCAAACTACAAAATTCAATTTTCGTGGTAAGGTGTAAACGACACAAAAAAAACAACACTCGTAACGTATAAATCGCACGAGTCTAACGGCCATCCTCACACATACCGCGTCATGAGCGGTGCCTGACGCATCCCGCCAACCCCGCGTGTCTTTAGTGCCGCAGCACCGAGCCCTCAACCTCACGAAATACATTTAATCCGAAAATCTAACTGCTAGACGAGCAGCAGACGCTTGCCGCCCAGTCCGCCTGTTCAGAATCGGCCGCTAGGCGTCGCCACCTCACGGGGACCTCAGCGCGCGGGGTATCGCCCAGGCCTGGGTCAATTCTTTTGCGACTGATAGTACACACCGCGGTTAAAACCTTAAACAGAATGAGGAAAGTTTTTATTTTCGGCATCAGCACCTTTCAAAACATACGAAACGATGTAAAACATTGAATAAAATGAAAAGACACTAAAAAGTCGCCGTTTTCTGCCGTATTTCTGTGTTTTTTCGATGGTACGACTGAATGGATTGAGAAAGAAAGTTGAATTTTGGCGTGTGCCGAGCCAAGGACATACCTTAATCACTTGCAAAATCTCAGCCACATCGGCTGAGTTGTTCGGGAGGAGAAGCGCGCGCGCACACAGACAAAACCTTCCAGCCCCACTGGAGTAACTGGCTTCGTTCATCGCGCAGTCAATAAGTTTGTGAAGGAAATGGTACAAATATTCGTTGTAACAGCGAAGTTTCAGATACGTTTCTAGTGTTCGTCAGACCATGTCTTGTCGTAACACGTGTTGCGACCATGTGCCAGTGACTATCTGTCGAACTATGCACGTTTGTGGGTCACACCTATGGTGGCCGGCAGCGCTTTATTGATATCGTGTAGGGTTTTGTGAGACTTTGGCATACTAATCGCTTTTTTCATACAAAATGACATATTCAGACGAGGGCATCTTACTTACTGGCCTCCCTTTCCCTGCAGACGGGGGAAATGGCCTTCTGTTTCTTTTTGTTTTATTTGTTGTGTGGTTTTGACCATTTTTTCTCGGGGTTTGGCTTCCCCGCAGGCTGTCAGCTAGTGCTGTTCAGAAGTGGCACTTGAAACTTACTAAAATTCTGTGGGCATCGTCTTGTGCTCCGTGACGTGCTATTTCACGCTTTTTTCATACAAAATGACATATTCAGACGAGGGCATCTTACTTACTGGCCTCCCTTTTCCTGCAGACGGGGGAAAAGGCCTTCATCACACAACTGTTTCTTTTTGTTTTATTTGTTGTGTGGTTTTGACCATTTTTTCTCGGGGTTTGGCTTCCCCGCAGGCTGTCAGCCAGTGCTGTTCAGAAGTGGCACTTGAAGCATACTTAACTTCTGTGGGCATTGTCTTCTGCTCCGTGACCTGCTCCGTGTCACGCGACCCGTGATAACCGGGAAAGGGGTTTCTGGAAGCTGAGGCAAAAACCAACACTCTTCTTTGATTCCTCACGTTTCCGTAAGACGGGCGGCAAACGGTTCAACCTTGCTTTTTGCCAATCGGGGGGGCCAGGATCATAGCCGAAAGTAACCTTGGACCAAATTTCAGCAGATGATTTTCTTTTTCTCATCCTCCATCGTTTTTTAGAATGTAATGCGTCTGCAATGAAAAAAAATGTCCAAGTTCGAGTGGCGGTGACTGGCCGAAAGGTGAGCGTGTTGCCTCTAGTTTTCCTTGGAATCAATGGGGGGGCCGCTATATGCGCCATTATATAACCACTAACGTAGTGGATCTGCGTTCCAATTTAGGGGTCCGTGGTGGCTGGTGGAACATGGTGTCATAAAAGCAATCTCACTTTTTATGGAATTTACTCCTCAACAAACCAATTCAACTTTTTTTTTTAAGAACGAGGCAAGCAAAAGAGTCAGGTATTTAGTTTCTTCAGGGGAAATCACGTCACAAGCTGGGACCCTGCATCAAGGTATGGAATATTTTCCCGAAAGTAATAACGCCTCGTGTGTGGCAAATTCAGCAATTGCCATTCCAAACAGCATTGCACTCGGCGTGAATATGGAAAACAGAGATGCGATAGACATGACCTTGTTTCAAGGTTACGATTTATATCGCGAGGTCAGAGAGGCGTTGCCTGAGGGTATAGTACATGATTTTATAGATCCAGAAACTTTGCCCCTATCGTTTGACATTGGCCATGAAACCGTATCATGTGAGTACATTCCAGCACTCGCAGGAATTTATCCCTCACAAGACACGACAAATGATTGGAAAAATAAAGTGACAGATCTGACTCAAAACCTGTTGGACCTTTTTTCAGAAGATTCTGAAACGGGACAGAAGTTAGGCTACTTTTTCACAGGTTTAAATTACAACACTTGCTTTTGGGAAAGCAATTGCCTATTTTACAACTTCAATCCACACGGCGTCAATTTTTACAATCAGCATGATTTTGACGATGACAACAACAGGGCTCGTGTATTTTCTTGTCACTCCGTTACTTCCCTGGCATGGCTGCTGCTGGGTAATTCATCTTGTGACGGAGTGGACAGACATTTCATGGTGGTTCGCATGGCTGTTTCGAAAGAACAGGGAGCACAAAGAGATGGAATTGAGTCTGAGGAAAATCCCATGTCACCTGTTACCTCTCCTGAACAGTTTGATTTTCAGGACTTTGCATCTCCCCCCGCATCCCCTGATGCAAGAGGCGATGACGACATGGGTCGCCTGAGTCCTCCACTTTCTGAACAGTCACCGTGGAGTCCCGATCAGAGTCCTGTGGCCTCTCCAGAGGCCACCGAAAAGCCGACCTCGCCTAAAGCTCTGTCTTCCGAAGGTGGAAGTGATGGGCCCTTGGCAGTGAGGTCAGGGAAACGCAAAAAAGTAGCTGTGCCTCGTAGGCAGGCTCAAAACGCGACACCCCCTCAGACACTCTCTTCTGGGAGTGACAGCGATGTGCCACTGGCAGCCAAATTTCGTCCTCGCCAAAAAACCCTCTCTCATAAGAAGGTGAAAAAGAGTGTTGCGTCTGAGTCTGAAAGTGAAGTGCCATTGGCAGTAAGGTCGGGAAAACAGAAAAAAGTGGCTGTGTCTCGGAAACAGGCTTAAAACCCGACACCTCCTCAGGCTCTCTTTTCTGGGAGTGACAGCGATGTGCCACTGGCAGCAAAACTTCCTCCTCGCCAAAAACCTGTCTCTAACAAACAGGCGAAAGAGGCTGTCGCTGCGTCAGAGGCAG
The DNA here is from genome assembly GCA_030522485.1 of Stenchaetothrips biformis. Taxonomy (NCBI): domain Eukaryota; kingdom Metazoa; phylum Arthropoda; class Insecta; order Thysanoptera; family Thripidae; genus Stenchaetothrips; species Stenchaetothrips biformis. Next base: position 3,061,293 of record CM060086.1, read on the forward strand.
GGGGCAGCACTGCTGCTCCTAAGGGCAAGAGGGGGCGGCCGCCCAAAAAGAAAAGGGGGAGGCCCAAGCTAACACCAGCCTTAAAGAGGGAGTCGGTAAAGGCAAGTCGAAAAAAACATGATGAAAAGAAAAGGGCTGAAAGGGTGGCAGCAACACTTCACTCGGTTTCGGCTGATCGAATTCCTCATCGAGAGGCCTCAGCCCGGTACACGGACACTCATCCCGAGGTGAACCGAGCTGCCGTGGAAAGGTACAGTGAGACCCATCCCGAGGTGAACCGAGCCGCGGTGGAAAGGTACAGTGAGACCCACCCCGAGGTGAACCAAGCCGCTGTAGAAAGATACACTGACACTCATCCTGAAGTGCACCGAGCCGCGGTGGAAAGGTACAGTGAGACCCATCCTGAAGTGCACCGAGCCGCGATAGAAAGGTACAGTGAGACCCATCCTGAAGTGCACCGAGCCGCGGTAGAAAGGTACAGTGAGACCCATCCTAACCTCGGCAGTCAGAGCTCGCAGCAATACAGGGAAGCACACACCGAGGCAGACTTATTCCGTCATCTCCCTCCTCCTCTCCGGCGTTCCAATTTAATTGGCGCCTTTCGGGGCGATGAGTTGAATGCAGTGCAGGAGTATACGCTGAAGCGCACTTCACTTTTGGCTCCCGATGTATACACATGCCCGCATTGTAGCGCAGCTCTGTTTGAGGAGGAAAAGGGCCGGCTGAATTGGTGCTGCGGTGGGAAGGGTGATTGGCGTGTCCACGGCACCATGAGCCCCTACGTGGAATACTTTTACAGCGACCCTGGTTTTTTGAATCAACCTAGGCTGTACAACGACCTGTTTACCATGTGTGCCATGTGCACGACCTGGGTTCATCCCACAACTGGGCCTCGCTTCGTCAAAATACAAGGTCGTTGTTACAACGTGACGTTTGACCTTTCCTCTCCAGACCGTCCTGGCAAGAGAAACACATCAGCTCTGTACATAGACGACGGAACAAGTCGTTTGGCGGCCGCGCAAACACTGAATCTGAATGCGATGGTGACTCAATCTATCTCTGCTTTCTTGCACGAAACCAATCCCCATGTGACTTTCTTCAAACGTCTCGCGGCGGAACCAGCCCTGAACGCCAGGCTCGTCTATGATGATGTCGCCCCTGTCGTCACACCTCAGGGTCAAATAAATCCTCCAAACTGGACGGGTGAAGTCAGTGCCCTGCTGTGCACGGCGGATGAGCCAGTGAAGCGGCGACAGATTGTCATATAGAAGGTTGGACAGGGTCGGTATTGGACAGTCGATTCGTTTCATCCCTTTTTTGAGGCCCTGCAGTACCCATTGCTGTTCCCTGAAGGGCAGAGGGAATGGTATATGGGTCGACCTGGTGTAAGTGGTCACGCGAAGGTGTTGCACGAACAATACTTGCGCTGCCTCCTCCTGTCGGAGCCTCAATTTTCCATGTTTGGGGCACTGTCCGACACGTACCTGGTGGACATGTACGCTCGGTTGGAGCACGAGCGTCTGCTGTTCTGGAAAAAACATCAGTTTCAGGCCGATGGCCTCCGCGTCGGTCCCATGGACGAGGTGCAAGCTGTCGCGGACGCACAGCAGGCTCCGCGACGCGAGTGGCCGGCCGGGGGCCGGGCAGAGGCTTCCAGTCCCAATCGAGCTGGACCGTCCGGGCAAGGTTCACCCGCTCGTCCTGCGCCAAGCCACGGCAGTACGGGGCTAGCCGTTGGCGGCGGGCAGGGCGAGGACAGGGGACCGGCCCGGGCAGGGGATCGCAAGCAGGTACTTCAGGCACTGGTCGTCGTCGAGACCCTGACATAACCAATGACGAGACGATCCAGGGCGAAGGGTTGGACGCCGGTCGGGTCTATTTACCGAGTACCTTTGTTGGGGGGCCTAGGTACTATCGTAAAAAGTACTACGATGCCATGGCCATCGTGACCCGGCTTGGCAATCCCCACTTTTTCCTCACGTTCACAGCGAATGCCCGGTGGTCTGAGTACCGGCATTCTTGCGAGCGAGGCTGTGGCAAGGGTGAAGCCCATGTTTGTGCCAGGGTCTTCAAACTGAAGTTGGACGAATAAATGCGTGACCCGAAGTCGGGCCGATTTTTCGGCCAGCCCGCTTACATCGTCCATACTGTCGAGTGGCAGTCACGCGGGCTGCCCCATGCCCATATTATTTTCCGCCTCGAAAATGACGTCTCGCTGGGTGGTGATTTTGCCGACCGTTTCATCCGTGCCGACATCCCGTCAGCGGAGGAGGCTGGGGGTAGATTGCGAAAGGCGGTTTTGGAGCACATGGTGCACGGACCTCATCCGGCCCGGAAGAACCTGCCGTGTTGGGATCGTGTCAAGGCTAAATGCAAAAAAATTGGCCCCAACCTGACACCCCCACTACGTTCTATGACGGCCGTGGTTTCTTCCACTACAAGCGGGACTCGACGAATACGGCCGAGGTCACTATCAGTGGGCGTCCAGTCACCATCAGTGATTGCGACATAGTGCCATACAATGCAGCGCTCTTGCTGAAGTACGGAGCTCATATCAATCGTGAGCTGGCAAGCGCGAGGCGTGTCGTAAAATATCTTTTCAAGTACATAAATAAGGGCGACACGTTGTCGAGAGTGGCCGTTGTCGAAGAAGGCAACGAAGTGGACGAGTACGTGACGCGGAGGACTATAGGTGTGTGCGACGTTGCGTGGCGTACGTTGAATTTCAATTTAACTGGCCGTGATCCTACTGTTGAGCTGTTGCACGTTCACTTGGACAAAAAAAAAAACCCTGTCCCTTTCGTGCGTGGTGGAGAAGCCAAAGCTGCAGCGTCCCAATCAAAGCTGATGCTTTATTTTAGTCGGCCTCAGGTGCCTGCATTAGAAACCGTAAGTTATCGTGAGTTTTACGAGAACTTTATCATGCATACTTGAAGGCCTCAGACCACCCGAGTGCCCATTTACGAGTATGCCGATGGCTGTCACTTTGTAACTCCACGCCAGAGGAAGGGGTGTGTCGCCAGGTTGCATTGGGTTTCTCCAAAACTGGGGGAACTCTATTACTTCAGGATGCTCTTGTTAAGGTTCCCCTGTCGGAGTTACGACGACCTGTTGCGGCTCGGCGGCTCTGGCTGCACTACATTCCAGGAGGTTTGCCGCGAGCTCGGTTTTCTGGATTCCGAACAGGAGTATATTGAGGCTTTGCAAGAGGCAGCGACATTCATGACGGCACCACGGTTGCGCGCTTTGTTCGTCACCTTGTGCAACATTGGTGCCCCGGCAGCACTTTTGTGGGCCGAATGTAAGGCCTTACTCTGCGAGGACCATTTGGACAGGGTTCTCGACAGGTAAAGGGCAGAGACCTTAGCCCTCGTCGACATCGGTCGGTCGTTGCGTCGTAACGGGACGACACTGGTGGAGCAGGGTTTGCCCGATGTGCGAGACGACGACATCGAGTTGGGACGCGAGCGCTTGAGGTACGGTGCAGCGTCTCAGCAGGCCATTGTTGACGAGTGGGGCCCTCGTCTGTCGGCGGAACAAAGGCAGGTGGCTGACGAAGTGCTGGAGGCGGTTGCAGACTCGGAAGCTGGGCGTGAGACACCTCAGGGGCGTGCCTTTTTCGTGGACGCTCCTGGTGGCACTGGCAAAACGACCTTAGCAAAGTTTTTGGCAGCCAAACGGCTGCCAAAGAGCTGATCTGATTAGGCAGGCAAGCCCCATTTGGTTCGATGAGGCACTAATGTCTCATCGGTTTCTGATCGAAACCGTTGAGAGGTCGTTGCGAGATTTAATGCGGAACGATCTTCCATTCGGGGGAAAATGCGTGGTTCTGTCGGGCGATTTTCGCCAGGTCGGTCCCGTGGTGCCAAACGCGAGGACGTCGAGTGACATTGTAGCCGCATCGCTACGATCGTCCCCTTTGTTTGCCGGATTGCGCCACATGCATCTTTCAGTGGCACACCGCCAGGCAGGGAGTGAAGCTTACGCAGATTTCCTCATGAAGGTGGGTGATGGCACTTTGCCGCAGCAAATGCTCCCGGACGAGACGGTGCCCACGGTTGCCCTGTCACCTGTGAAAAGTGTCGCCGATCGCAGTGGTCTGATCGGCTTTGTGTTTCCTCCTGAAGTGTTGTCGGACCCGGATGAGTGTGCAAAGCGCAACGTTCTTTGCACTCATAATGTCGCCGTTGACGACACAACCGAGGACATTCTTGGTCGTTTGGAAGGAGAGGAGATCGTCGCGGCTAGTGCTGACTTTGTACAGGATGAGGATAGAGAATCGGGTGAATATTTCGATGACGATCTGTTGCATCAGGCAACGGCGAAAGGAGTGCCTCCTCACCTTTTAAAGTTAAAAAAAGGGGCTGTCTGCATGATCACGAGGAACTTGAATTCGGACGACGGTCTTGTGAATGGAGCCAAGGTGATAGTTGTCGATGTGACACCAAGACTTGTGATCTTTCGTCGTCCGGGTAACCAAGAACGATTCGGCATTCCTCGCATCACTTTCAAGTTTCTCATGTGCAAGGACAGCCCCTTGGAGGTCACGAGGCGGCAGTTTCCTCTGCGCGTGACGTACGCTGTCACCGTGCACAAGTCTCAGGGGTTGACTTTGGAAAGAGTGGGAGTCGATTTGACAACGGACCCCTTTGCCCATGGCCTGTTGTACACTGCACTCAGTCGTGTCCGTTCTCCAGACGATATTGTCATCCTCGTCCCTGACCACAGAGTCGTTTCTGGAGTTCCATTCACTAGAAACGTGGTCATAACGGACCTGCTGTTTTAAAACCTATTTTAATATGTCTGTGTGTGTGTGTGTGTGTTGAGGATTTTGACTGTGTTGGACGTCAAGGTTAGTGACTCATCTGGATACTGCCTTTCCGTATTGCAAGAGGTCTGCTGGTGCGGGATTCTAACTTGTCTCGCCGGTCGAAACATTTTCAGCTTCTTTTTTACATTGTGTGTGTGTGTGTGTGTGTGTGGGTGTGTGTGTGTGTGTGTGTGTTTTCGTGGAATATTGTGGGTTCGGCTTTCCACTATAAAAAGTCTGCGTGTCTGTGTCATCATCCACGATTTTAATTCCCTTCCCCTGCTATTTATTATCCCCTTAACTTATATTTTTATCATGTCATTCATTCTCCATTTCATCCTTTTTTTTTGTTGGAAAAAGTATTTTAACCTTTTTATGGGTGTAAATTAAATCTTCGATTCACGTCTGCTTATTCATTTGTTTCTACGTTGTGGACGTAGACTTTGTAAAAAGAAGTAAGTGTGTAGAGCCTCAGAATCGTTCAGAGATGTGTTATCTCTCTTTTGCTGTATACCTGGCCCACGTCGCATATGTAACAGTTGCGTAAGCTTTTGGATGGTCTGCCAGGTGACATCTGGCCTGGATTTGACCACCAAACGTCTTGCGCAACTGTTACATTTGCGTTTGAAATGCAAAATTCGTTTTGCATTTCGACTGCCGACTGCCAACGGGTAGTGGGGCCAGGTTGCTGTCATTGTCTTCGTGTACTCTGGTGTTATGAGGGCTTCGGACGCAAGTGCGTCTCTGCAAGGGAACGCCTGCCGTGCTGCTTCGCATTTCTTGGTTGGCTGGTCCGACCCAGATATGAGGAGCTGCAAAGTGTGTGCCTGAGTCGCAGAGACGCATGGCGACGAGGCCATCATAACAACCGGAGTACGGAGTTTTTAGAATGAACAGACAGACCCTGTGCGTAGATGGGCACAAGGGAATGACGTCTTTTATTCTAATGACTCAGCGAAGATTGTGACAGCCAGCGGGTGGGGGCAGTCGGCTGGCCGGGGGGGGCTTGGGGCACCTGGCCGTTCCAACCTCGACGCGCCACCTGCTTTTTCCAACTTCATTCATGTGTCATTCGCCTCATCTCATTAGGCACAACTCGTCCAGGGCCTCCACGTGGCTTGTGCTGGATGGCAACACGTGCAATTTGTAAATTCACGTGCTGTTAACTGACGCTGGACAAAGCTTTTTTTTTCAAAATTAATACATTGCGATAAACTTTATTTTTTACTTAATCATATCATGAAATAGGAACAGCTAGATGTGGGAGTAGCTATGATACAGAAAAACATACAACACATTTCTTTCCATAATGTTTTTACATTAAAATATATTTTAACAGAAGAAAGATGAACTTAAAGAACGACTGGGTAATCTGTACTTTTATGTGATGGTCACCCCTGAACACCGCACGTCGAGCATCTGGAACAAACAAGATTAAAAAAATGACCAATGACGCACTATCGAATGTGATGTTAGTTTTGGCTCGGTTTAAGTATGGAGGAAAAAAAGCAACAAGTAGATTGTTCAAGTACGTAAGACACATTAAAAACAAGACAACAATTTTTTTTTTCAAATGTTTTTACGGTGAACAATGTTAAGACGGAGACACACGATCATGAGTTAACTTTATCCCCATCCAAATTTCTTTGTCAACCCTGACGGCCGCACGCCGCACATCTGGAACAAAAAAATCAAACGATTACCTATAAAAGTTAAAAAAACAGTGGGGAAAAGCTTATTTCAATTACATGGGTTAAATTAAAATAACCGGGAGAAGCGGGCGTTCTTCTGGTGGGATGTGTTCGCTCCTTGGCACGGCATCCTCCAGAGGTGCCGCGTAGCAGAGTCAGCTGAAAGCAGGGTCGCGGAGCGCAGGGTTGCGGGTTCGACTCCCGGTCGGTGACATCGGTTTTTCTGACGGACGTGGCCACCAGAGGTGGGCGGGGACATCGGGTGAAGGAGTGGGCTGGCCGCTCCACACGGCTCTTCGCAGCGCGGCGGCGTGGCGGAGCTGGCTGTGGTGTAGGCTGCGACGCGTGAGGGCCGGGGTTCGACTCCCGGTCGGGGACATCGGTTTGTCTGACAGACTTGGCTACCAGATTCTGTGCCCGACAACGGCGGCCCGGAGCGATAAAACAAAGAAAAAAAAAAAAAACTCGCCAAAAAAAGCCTGCCGAAACGGCATCCCACCTTTAGGGGGCGTTGAATAATTACGTAAGGGCCTGAAGGGGGGAGGGGTTTTCATAATCTCTACATGGCCTTACGTGAGGGGAGGGGGGGTTCCAAGAAAATCTTACGTAAGTATTTTTAAATGACAATCGTGCTGCTTTTGAGCGCAGCGCCGCAGCGGCGCGGGCCGAATGGGCTCAAACCGACTCGGCATGGGCACGGCTCTATAACGGCCGATTTTGCGACGTGTTTCAACCTGCTCCGCTTGGCTGGGCACGGCCAACGCTTGCGCTAAAAGAAATATGTTTTAATCTAATGTTTGCATTATTTGGCATTTTCAGAACATTTTTCTTTCTAAAAGGGGGGAGGGGGTCACGGAAATCTTACGTAAGGAGAGGAGGGGGAGTCCTGCATTTCTTACGGACCCTTACATGGGGGGAAGGGGGAGTCCAAAATGGCCAAAAAAGCCCTTACGTAATTATTGAACGCCCCCTTAGCGGGCCGAAGGCCCGCAACGGGGGGTCTGGGGGGCAGAGCCCCCCAGCGAGCTAAGCGAGTCCATAAAAGCTAAACCCCTTCGCGTGACTGACTCACTGACTCACTGACTGATTAACGATCATTTACAGCGTCCGCACCGAGCGTCGGATCGGCCCGCCGTCGGGTGCGATCGCTTCCGAGGACCCGGTACCATTCGCAAAATAAATCTCTAAAGTGCGAAAAGAGGGGCGGCTGGGGGCGTTTTTTGAAAAGAAAAAGGGGGGGGGGACCCGGAAGGGGGGCTTTCATCGAAAAACGATCGAAACGAAAACTGTGCGGGGCCGGGGGGCCCACCTTTTCCACCCTTTTTTTCCGCCCCCCAACCCGCCTCTTTTTCGAGATATTGCTGAAAAACGGGTCCTAGGGACCCGACGGCGCCCCGTCGAGGGGGAAGGAGTCGGAATTCGTTGGGGGTCAAAGCGAGGCGATGGTCGGCGGGGTCGAGCCCTACCACCCGAAGAAAACGGATTTCCGAAATCTCGAACCATTTTCGAACGGGGGCGGTTTTTTTAACGCCGAAAATTGGCACTCGCGCCGTGACGTCATCCGCCGTGCGATTTTCTTCATTTTTATTCGTATTTTGCGTCTCGACGAGATCTACCACTTTTGCTTAACACTTTTTTTCGTCCGAGGTCCCCTTCGCCCGTGAGGGGCGTTGCAAGCTTTTTTGAGCGCCGCCCCTGGCTGGCGGCGCGGCGCCGGGAAAAAGGAGAGGGGAGAGAGAGAGAGAGAGAGTGAGAGACAGGCTCGCCGCTCCACATGGCTCCTCTTAGCGAGGCGGCGTGGCGGAGTGGGTTGAGGTTCAGTCGGCGGAGCGGAAGGTCTGATGTTCGACTCTCGCTCGGGGCTTGAACATTTTTTATTTTTATTTTTTAAAATCTTACAGCATTCCAGAGAAGAAGAGGCCGTGCGCAAGTGTTGAGAGAGAGAGAGAGATGTAGCGGAGTGGGAGGGAGAGAGAGATACCGAGAGAGATGGGGACAGACTGGCCGAGACGCCGGCGGGGGGAAAATAATGGGCCTGCCTGTCCACCCGTCATTCATCAGCCGGGCGGCGTGGCGGAGTGGGTTGAAATTGAGGAGGCACAATCGGCGGGACTTGAAGGAGGTCGCGGGTTCGACTTTCGGTGAAAGGGGAGAGAGACTTTCGTTTTATCGTTTGAATCTTGCTCAAGGCATCCCGAAAAGAGGCCGTGGAAAGGAAGACAGATGTAGCGGAGTGGTGGGATTCGGAGAGAGAGAGAGAGAGAGAGAGAGAGAGAGAGAGAGAGAGAGAGAGAGAGAGAGAGGGTGGGACTGGCCGATGTTGGCGGGGGGAATGGGCCGGCCGGTCCAGCCGCGTTCTCTCAGCTAGGCGGCGTGGCGGAGTGGGTTGGGGGCTTGGACGGCTAAGCGGAAGGTCGTGGGTTCGACTGCCCGTGGTGGTCTTTCGTTTTTATGTTCAGTTTTTTTTTTGTTTTTTTTTTGCATTATAATGTGGAAAAGTTGAGATGATTAGCGCCCTCTGGGCACGGCGCTTTGTAGAGTGGCGGCGTACGAAAAAAATTATGGGTCTCATCTCTCAGTGGTCAAAGACGGAAAGTACATGTATAGGTTAGGAAAATAGAAGACCGGCTCTCTGGGGCCGGCGCCAGCCACACGCTACAGTGGGCCGGGGTGACGGGCTGGCAGGTCCGCACGGCCACTTCTATAGCTGAGGCGTGGCGTAGTTGGTTGAGGGCCCGATGGCCGGCCGACACGTGTGAGGTTGGACTCCCGGTGAAGGTCGTCTGTTTTTATGAGGGAGATTTTGTTGTAAAAGTTGGCACCGAATGTGAATGGACAAGTGCTGCGTATCGGGACAATACAGGGTCATAATTTTTAGGTTGTCCTTTGCGGCACCCGTGTCGTGAGGAGAACAAGCGTCACGAGACGATGTCTTCAACGTCACAGTGGACATCTTGACCAATGCATCCCAAAGCTTTTGGCTTCGAAAAACACGGAGTAGCGATCATCAATGTCTTCTGATGACCTCCTCTTTGCTTCAGAGTGTGAAGAAGAACTGGCGTCACCAGGTTTATTTTTTATTTTTATTGGGACAAGACAAGTCGAATTGGCAAAAAGTTTATATATTCGACCATTCTCTGTAAACGACTTGTGCTAATCCTCTGTAACCGTAAACCCAGTGTATATATATTTCTTGTAGCCTCTTTACAGTTCTTACTGTGCGACTCACAGTGTTCTCTGCACTCTAAAAAAATGTTACAGAATTTTGTATCATTTTTGAGGCAGGATTTTGTATCACCTGCATTGGCTACAAAAATTTGTAAAAGTTGTACAGAATTTTGTAACATGTGTTGCGGGTTACAGAAAAATGTATCATTTGCCGCTCGTTACAGCAATGTGTAACACGAATGTTACAAAATTATGTTTGTATCATTTATGTTATAAAAAAAATCGTAACTGGTGACTAAATTTTTTAAAATCGGAGATCAAACAAAAATTGTTTCCACGACAAAAATTGAACAGCAGTGCCTATACACAAGTTAAGTAGTGACTTTTCATCTACTTAGACTTCACTCGTCTCTAAATCAAAGGTTAGGTTTCGTGTATGCTTTTTTGGCACGACCGCCGGCCCTTCCCGCGCGCGCTTTACGTCACAGGGCCCCTGCGCCGCTCCCTCCGTATCGTCCGCATGCTGCGTAACCATGTTACAAAATTCTGAACTGATTTCTTTTTTAGAGTGTATAGGACTGACAGTGGTCTCCGTGCACCTCAATAGTCTGCAACGAGAATTCTCAGAGTTGCACATCAAAAACTGCAGAGAGGCTGCTGGAAAAATACTGGGTCGACGGATACAGAGAGTCCTGGCACAAGAAGTAACCGACTTTACAGTTGTTTTTTTTGCCCATAGTGTATATATTTTGGGCTTATCAGTGGCCTCTGACTCTGGGTGACAAGTGGAGAGGAAACGAAGGGTTATATATTTCGACAAAATTGGTTGTTTGGTGGCAACTAACTTGACACGTTTTTGTCAAGTTTTGAGTGTGCAGTCAGAGTTCTGAAGGTTTCTTCTTGCAGGCTGTGAAGCCGCCGTTTTCGTTAAATGGCGGGAAGCGTTTCTTGGTGGGCCATCAGGTGTTTGCAGTGAAGTGAACGAATCGACTCCTTTCATGCAAAGTGAAGGGCAGTTTGAGAGCCTTTACAAGAAAAAAAATTCGCTGTTCAGGTTATCGAAACAATAAAAGGAAATCGGGGCTTCGCTGCTTGCAAAAAAAACCGTTTGCAAAACAAAGTTCTCTGGAGAATTTGATTGCTCTGCTAACTCTTCAGTGTGGCAAGCACGCACTTCTCACCCGGTAAAAACGGTTCCTGGTTTGCCTAGGAGGCCTGTAGAAAAGACATGAGAAATTTCCAGAGAGTTCCCGGGAAAACCAAGAACCGTTTTTACCGTGTAGTACATGCTCTCAGGTTAACAATTTCTCGGCTCGTTCCGGTGGGCACGTATCTTTTTCGTGCATGCCTGCAGGCACAAGCGAAGGAGTGGGTCTCCGCAGGCATGCAGCAAGCAAAAAGTGCGTGCTTGTCACAGACCTGAGTTTCTATAGAGTGAGTGTTAGAACGACTATACGCACGTTTGAAGGATTTGTAAAAATTAACTGTGTTGGGACAGGATGCTGTTACGCAGGATTCACGCTGATTGGCAGCAATATGCGCCAACCTCGGCGTACGTCATTCAAGGGCCCATGTTCTTCTTCCATTGGTTTAAAGAGATGTCCTGAATTGAAATAAAAATGCTGCGTGACAAGTGGAGAGGAAAAGGAAAATGTATATTTCCACAAAATCAGACGTTGGATTGGAACCTCACTAGAAATGTCCGTTTCTCGTAGCGCGGGCCAAGGTAGGTGTAACGCCAGGCGTGGATTGTCGAGACTGTCGCAGCATCGCAAAGCCTGTTACGACAAGAGACGGTCTGGCGTACACCTACCTTGTACTAGATTATTCTTGTCGAGGTAGCCCCTACGTGGTTGAGTTGACATTTTGGTCAGGGGTCTAAATGGATTTCACTCCCGTCATAAGCATCCTCTAAACCATGCGAACCCATAAGTTTTCGCATTAGTTAGGTTATACAATGAAGGGCTGGTATCGCCGGTGTTGAAGTTCGTCACATTCTGTGCCAACATACCAGTGGGCCAGGGAAAGAGGCCGGCGGCAGAGGGCCAAGAGTGTGAGGGCGTTATCGAAAAAAAGTATATTGATGAACATTCATTGTCAAGAAGCCTGTCAAGCAGGGTGAAGCAAAGTCTGTTGCTAGAGTTAATTTAAATTGATTAAAATTGATTTCAATGTCGTCATCAGCAACTTTGTATTTATAGCAAAGGCAATGAAACAGTTTATTTATTAATAGAGTGAGCCTTAGAGCGGCTTGAGACGTTTGAAGGATTTAATAAAAATTAACTGTGTTGGGACAGGCTGCTGTTACGCAACGTTCGCTCTGATTAGCGGCGGGTCACGTCAAAGGCTGCCTTTTTTCATTAGTTTTTCTCTATTCTTTCACAAGCAAAGGTACTCTCCTACAACAAAGTATTCTGAGCATACGAAAGTTTGTGTACAATGACGGACATTTGAGTGCGTTGCCCTTAAGACATTTCTAGGCACTGTGGAAAGTTTTTGCCATCGCGGCAAAGCTGTTTATAGTGAGGAGTTTGGACACGCGCGCATGCTGAACGATTTATTTTCACCTCATTGACTGTTTCGGCTTTCGCCTAGCTATTTACTTACATCATCATGTTGTTGCAACTCATCGGAGACAGTGTGTTTAAAAAACTGTTAGCGTAACGCTCTGACAAATTTCATTCATATTCTCATACAACATGTGTCAGCGGTATAACGATAGGAGAACTTAAATCTGTCGTTAAGAAGGAAACCTTATGCGTCCACGTTTGTGTAATGGTTGGTGTCAATGATCTTCTTGAAGGTCGCTCTGTAGAGGCTATGATTCAAAGTTATAAATCATTGGTCGGTGTTCTGCGACGTCGGTCAGTTTTTATTGTGTTGTGTGAAATTTTGGTTTGGTTTGGCTTTTGTTTTGTTGGGGCGGGATTGAATTTTACTAACGCTCACCTCCCACTGCATGGACCGTTTTCAGAAGTTTTACTGGTTAACATCCATGAAAATCTTTTCGTGCGGCGGTTTCGGTCTGCCGCTTGGTATCAATTTTCCTGATGACTTTGGCGTTACGCAGGTTGAACGGTAGTTGATGAGGCGCGTAGCGCGTTGAGTATTAATTTCTATTATTCAAGCGTTACGCAGGTTCAACGGTAGTTGAATACGCACGTGACGCAGTTGGCTAAAATTTCTTGGGTGGTGAAGGTGGTGTTTTAGGAAAAGTAAAACAAGTTATCTTCTGTTTTATTTTTAATTACTCTTCCTGTTGATTTCAACATCGTCTCTTCATCTTATCGGCAATGGCAACTTTGGTTGGTCATAGACGGAAAGAACATGTAGGTAAGGTCATAGACCGGCTTTCTGGGTCAGCGTTATCCACTCGCCACAGTGGGGCGGGGTTACGTGCTGGCCGGTCCGCACGGGTGTTTCTGTAGCTGGGGCGTGGCGTGGTTGGTTGGGGGCCCGGTTGCCGGCCGGCACGTCTGGGATTCGACTCCCAGCGACGGTCGTCTGTTTTGAGGATGGATATTTTGTTGTAAAAATTGGCACCGAATGTGAAAGGACAAGTGCTGCGTATCGGGACAATACAGGGTCATAATTTTTAGGGTGTCCTTTGCAGCACCTGTGTCGTGAGGAGAACAAGCGTCACGAGACGATGTCTTTAACGTCACAGTGGACATCTTGACCAATGCATCCCAAAGTTTGTGGCTTCGAAAAACACGGAGTAGCGATCATCAATTTCGTCTGATGACCTCCTCTTTGCTTCAGAGTGTGAAGAAGAACTGGCGTCACCAGGTTAATTTTTTATATTTATTGGGACAAGACAAGTCGAATTGGCAAAAAGTTTATATATTCGACCATTCTCTGTAAACGACTTGTGCTAATCCTCTGTAACCGTAAACCCAGTATATATATTTCTTGTAGCCTCTTTACAGTTCTTACTGTGCGACTCACAGTGTTCTTTGCACTCTAAAAAAAATGTTACAGAATTTTGTATCATTTTTGAGGCAGGATTTTGTATCACCTGCATTGGCTACAAAAATTTGTAAAAGTTGTACAGAATTTTGTAACATGTGTTGCGGGTTACAGAAAAATGTATCATTTGCCGCTCGTTACAGCAATGTGTAACACGGATGTTACAAAATTATGTTTGTATCATTTATGTTATAAAAAATCGTATAAAAAATCGTAACTAGTGACTAAATTCAACCGTTACGCAGGTTCAACGGTAGTTTAATACGCGCGTGACGCAGTTGGCTAGAATTTGTTGGGTGGTGAAGGCGTTGTTAGGAATAGTAAAACAAGTTATCTTCTGTTTTAATTTTAATTACTCTTCCTGTTGATTTCAACGTCGTCTCTTTATCTTATCGGCAATGGCAATTTTGGTTGATCATAGACGGAAAGTACATGTAGGTTAGGTTATAGACCGGCTTCCTGGGTCGGCGTAAGCCACACGCCACAGTGGGGCGGGGAAACAGGCTGGCCGGTCCGCATGGATGTTTCTGTAGCTGGGGTGTGGCGTGGTTGGTTGAGGGCCCGGTTGCCGGCCGACACGTCTGGGATTCGACTCCCGGCGACGGCCGTCTGTTTTTAGGATGGATATTTTGCTGTACAAAAAAATGGCACCGAATGTGAAGGACCAGTGTTCCATATCAAGACAATGCAAAGACATTATCTTCAGGGTGTTATTTGCGGCACCCGTTTCGTGAGGAAAACAAAACTCCCTTTCGTCAAAAACACGCAGTTGTCTTGAAATGATTAAGAGGTGAGATAGTCGCCAGCGATAAAAGGATAGAATGTGTCTCTTATATCTGTCATAATCTTGAACAAGACTGAAGCGGTTGAGATTGATTGGTTTGTTGAACTAGCCGCGTGCCACTCGGAATGCACGGAATCACATAACGAAAACATCAAATTGCAGCCATCGGCATATCCTGTACGACTGCATCGGGAACTGGCAGGTTCTTGTTCGCGGAAGAGGGGGGGGGGACCAAGCCCCCGGACATGATCTTGCCAACGGTCGGGGCGGAAGTGGACGCGGCTGGGGTGGCGAAGGGCTGGGCGCTCCTGGCAGGGCCTTGTCCAAGACAAGACCCCTCATCACGCTTGTGCGCCTCGTATAACACGGTGTCCTTGGTCGTGACGGTGTCTATTGCCAGCCGCTGGAGGACTTTCAGGCTCCACGCGCTGAAGGTGGTACAGGGCAGGTTGGCCACGAATCGGACCTGCAAAAGAGAAAGGTAATGACACAGTTTCAACCCCACTCGAGTAACTGGCTTTCCTAAGCGCTCAGCCAATGATCCTGCAAAATATCCCTATCATTTGTTCAGCCTTTCAGAAGGGGCAGTCCAGTCAGTCACGCAGGCACGCACTCAGGAATTCAATCCCGCTGGGTGTGCCAATATCATTGATACTAAGGTAGGCGTACGCAAGACGGTGTCTTGTCGTAACAGGCTTCGCGATGCTGCGCCAGTTTCGACACTGCACGCCTGGCGTTTGGTAGACATCCGTTAACATATCGGTAAAATCAAAAGTCAAAACAGCATTCGATCTGTTGTCTGATGGTGGAGGGCTCCGCCCCTCAGAGCCTCCAGTTGGGTTTTGAGTCAGAGTGCACGACATCTTTGGGCTCAGCACCCTGGAGAATAGAGGGCGTGATGTAATTATAAGAATTAAAATTTAGGTCCGGGTAGTACACATCGCGGTTAAAACCTTAAACAAGGGTGAGAAAAGGTTTTATTTTCGGCATCAGCACCTTCCAAAACATACGAAACGACGTAAAACTTTGAATGATATGAAAAGACACTAAAAAGTCGCCGTTTTCTGCCGTATTTCTGTGTTTTTTCGATGGTACGACTGAATGGATTGAGATAGAAAGTTGAATTTTGGCGTGTGCCGAGCCAAGGACATACCTAAATCACTTGCAAAATCTCAGCCACATCGGCTGAGTTGTTCGGGAGGAGAAGCGCGCGCGCACTCAGACAAAACTTTTCAGCCCCACTTGAGTAACTGGCTTCGTTAATCGCTCAGCCAATAAGTTTGTGAAGGAAAAGGTAAAAATATTCGTTGTAACGGCGAAGTTTTAGTTACGACACTAGTGTTCGTCAGACCATGTCTTGTCGTAACACGTGTTGCGACCATGTGTCCGTGACCTTATGTCGAACTCTGCACGTTTGTGGGTCACACCTATGGTGGCCGGCAGCGCTTTATTGCTATCTTGGAGGGTTTTGTGAGACTTTCGCATACTAATCGACGGAATTGCAATTCGTTACTGCATTTGGCTTTAAGTTGAATCTGGGTTGGTTGAGCCGTTGAGGAATACTTATAGTCTGAACAGTGCACGCTGCCAGAAGAAACTTTTTAACCCCACTAGTGAAACAGTTATCGCTATTGAACCATAGGTTGTTTTTTTTTTTTCGAGAGAAAATCATGTAGCTGTGATCTGTTGAGGAACTGTGGTCATAATTTTCTATTGTCAGCAATCGGGTACTTTTTTGTTGGATTTTCATCATGCCTCTGCAACTCCTTGGAGACAGCATTTTCAAACGACTTTTAGCAAGTCGCCCTGATACTTTTCATTCGGATTCTTGGAAAACATGTCAGTGGTATAACCATAGGAGATCTGATATCTGTCGTCAAGAAGGAAAATATCCATACTGATATTTTCCTCCTCGTCGGCACAAATAACATACTTGCGGAGCGATCTTTGGAGGATATCGTTCAAAAATATAAATCGCTGATATGTCTTTTGAGACGGCGGGAAAATGTCATTGTGCTGTGCGAAATTTTGCCCATCACTCATTCTGGCAAGCTCAGATTGAATCATTTTGTCACTGCTGTAAACAGATTCATTAATTCTTTCTCTGGGGTAAAAGGTGTCCACGTTGTTTGGTGGAATCAGGAATTCGCACCCGCTGTTCCGAATCATAGTCATTTTTGTCACTGTATAAAAAGTCGGGAGGACGGAGTTCATCCGAATGAATTTGGACTAAACGTCATGTTTGGATGTCTCGTTCCATTTAATGAACAGTCTGAATTGTTTTAAGTGTAAGGAAGAAAAGGGGCAGGTTTAGGTGTGCTCTTCGGGTCAGTGACAAGGCCTCACTAAAGATGCAACGGACTGTGAACTGAAGGCGGAAGTAGACTGAAGGTAGTGTCACAAATGGTACTAGGATCGGATGGAATACATTTACAGCGGTGATCAACACACAAAACGAAGAGTTGCTTTGGTGAACCTTTGCGTTGTGCGCAGTGCTTTTCTGCCCTTCCGGTTGGGGTACACGGCGCTCTGATTCTTTTCCTTACTGTTGACACGCAACGGGAGTGCAGTTTATCGTATAAACTTTTGAAACGCCATAGTGTTACGCCAAGCGCTCCGGTTTCAGAAACTGTCAAGAAGTTCTTTTGCTTCTCCTTTTCTCTCTGTTCGAAGAAATTTGGGTGGTGTACGTCGAGGCGAAGCTGTTGAACTTGAAAACAGACTCTTCATCATTTGTTTCAAGTATTTTTGTTAAATCATGGCATCTTCCAGTTCTGAAACAGAGATGGACTCGACCGTGGAAGAGAGAAAAGTACCGGTTCATGTCAGCGTACGTCCTTCTCAAACCCAAGCGCAAACGGACATCGAAGTGGAACAGTTAGATGAGCCAACTAAAGGTCCTTCAGGAGTTATAGAGGTAGTTGATCTCTTTGCCGAATATGAATGTGGTCCAGCCAGTGCTGATGCCGTTCTGAGTGAAACATTGGACGCTTATGAATTGACCTTACAGAATGTTCCAACGACTTCCGGTTATGAAATTGCTTTCCGTGCGGCTTGTGCTGAATTCTGCCGGAAGCTTGAAGACCAGATAGCAGCTTTGGACGTTATTTTCCCTAAACTCTCCGCCCTTGTTCTTGCTTTTCGGAATGAGCTTCAGGCCTGCACTTCTTCACGTGGCGCTGCCATGGACGTTTCTTGCAGTATTTCACCCTTTCAGAATGCTGTACAATCTCTTGCTTCATCCAAAGCCCTACTGGACACATCGGCTGGGTCACAGGGGTCTCTGACGACTTACTTCATCAGCAATGAGTGTGGCAGGTCTCTTTGTTTCATGCCACAATGCACAGACTTTCCGCAAGAAGTTCAAAGTGTTTCAGCGTGGGGGTGGAAACGATTGCCTGAATTAAATCAGCATATTCGAAAGGGAAATGAGTTGTTACTTCGGTGCAAAGGTCTTCGTGCCTCCTCACTCAAATTAAGACAAGGTTTTGAAAAACATCTTCATGGATCATTGGAATTCAGCTTTTTGTTTTTGTAAACAGAACAAAATAAGTTTCTATTTTTAAAAAATTTTTCGTTTGACATAGGTTTTTTTTTACTATTGATTTTTTTAAAATTATCAACTTGTCTTGAATCCAATTGGCATACCGCAGACGTCTTTCTGCGTTGTCATTATAGTCAAGAAAAGGTTTTGATGATTATTTCTGCCATGTGCAACATTCCATGAGCAATAATGATTTCTCTTGGAGACAAAGAGAAGGATTTTTTTTTCACTTCATTGTCCGTTTGAAACAATTTATCAATCATTCTTTTTTTTGCGTTTATATTCATTATGTTGTTTTGGTGACATGATTTAAGTGCATCATCAGCTCAATTATTGAAAGGTTTGGAAACGATCTTTCCCATGAGTTATTGGGTCCTTATCTGTTTTGTTGGGTAAACAGATGAAAATAGTATTTTCTTTTGCGGTCATATACCTTTTGATGTTTTGGTCATCTGCAACCATTTTTCTTTATTTTTAATTTTAAACTGGAAAAGAGTTTCATTTATGTTATTGGCGCACTATGATTGAGAACGTTCAAGTTCGTGTGCGCGCTGGGAGATTGCATGGGTAATATTTTGCAATCGGCTAACACTTGACCAACGACGGAACAAAAGGTAAGGTACATTTTTTTACAGATATTGGGGATACGAAAAAGGGAAAAAAGCCATATTCCATAAAATCACATATTTGTGGAAGTCTTTTATTATGTGCGTTAAAAAGCGCCCATACAGGTTGTTGACTAGAAGCAGACATTATTTTTTCGCCTTTTGGGCGCATCACTATCTGGATTGACCTGTAACAGAAAGATCTGTTTCCCCATAATGGCTCACAACTGACGTTTGTGTAACAGGGAAACACCTGTAAACACTTAGGTTTCGATGAGGTCATACTAAAAATAAAATACAAGAAATAATAGAGGTTTCGGTATAAGTTCATGCTTTGCTCAAACGAAAAATGACATATTTGGACAATGAGGGCATTTTACTTACTGGCCTTCATTTCCCTGCAGACGGGGGAAATGGCCTTTATCACACGAATGTATCTTTTTCTTTTATTTGTTGTGTGGTTTTGGCCATTTTTTCTCGGGGTTTGGCTTCCCCGCAGGCTGTCAGCCAGTGCTGTTCAGAAGTGGCACTTGAAGCATACTTAACTTATGTGGGCATCGTCTTCTGCTCCGTGACGTGCTATTTCACGTTTTTTTTTTCTTTAAACAAAATGACATTCAAACAATGAGGGCATTTTACTTACTGGCCTTCATTTCCCTGCAGACGGGGGAAATGGCCTTTATCACACAAATGTATCTTTTTCTTTTATTTGTTGTGTGGTTTTGGCCATTTTTTCTCGGAATTTGGCTTCCTCGCAGGCTGTCAGCCAGTGCTGTTCAGAAGTGGCACTCTAAGCATTCTTAACTTCTGTGGGCATTGTCTTCTGCTCCGTGACGTGCTCCGTGTCACGCGACCCGTGATAACCGGCAAAGGGGTTTCTGGAAGCTGAGGCAAAAACCAACACTCTTCTTTGATTCCTCACGTTTCCGTAAAACGGTCGGCAAACGGTTCAACCTTGCTTTTTGCCAATCGGGGGGGCCAGGATCATAGCCGAAAGTAACCTTGGACCAAATTTCAGCAGATGATTTTCTTTTTCTCATCCTCTATCGTTTTTTAGAATGTAATGCGTCTGCAATGAAAAAAAATGTCCAAGTTCGAGTAGCGGTGACTGGCCGAAAGGTGAGCGTGTTGCCTCTAGTTTTTCTTGGAATCAATGGAGGGGCCGCTATATGCGCCATAATATAACCACTAACGTAGTGGATCTGCGTTCCAATTTAGGGGTCCGTTGTGGCTGGTGGAACATGGTGTCATGAAACCAATTTTCACTTTTTATGGAATTTACTCTTCAACAACCCAATTCACCTTTTTTTTTAAGAACGAGGCAAGCAAGAGAGTCAGGTATTTAGTTTCTTCAGGGGAAATCACGTCACAAGCTGAGACCCTGCATCAATGTATGGACTATTTTCCCAAAAGTAATAACGCCTCGTGTGTGGCAAATTCAGCAATTGCTATTGCAAACAGCATTGCACTCGGCGTGAATATGGAAAACAGAGATGCGATAGACATGACCTTGTTTCAAGGTTACGATTTATATCGCGAGGTCAGAGGGGCGTTGCCTGAGGGAACAGTACATGATTTTTTGCGTCTGAGTCTGAAAGTGAAGTGCCATTGGCAGTAAGGTCGGGAAAACAGAAAAAAGTGGCTGTGTCTCGGAAACAGGCTCAAAACCCGACACCACCTCAGGCTCTCTCTTCTGGGAGTGACAGCGATGTGCCACTGGCAGCAAAACTTCCTCCTCGCCAAAAACCTGTATCTCACAAACAGGCGAAAGAGGCTGTCGCTGCGTCAAAGGCAGGGGGCAGCACTGCTGCTCCTAAGGGCAAGAGGGGGCGCACAGTGGGCTGAAACGCCCACAACGCGATGAGAAGTGGATATTTTGAAATCGAGGGGTGGAGTCCTACAAACTATCAGATATTTACAAGGAAGGTCTGGTCTATACGGGACACTTATTTGTATGCCAATAACTCATACGTGCGAGCCCTGGGGGAACGCTAAACTTGGCACATTTTCACGTTTTCGCGCAATGATTGTCATAGGTGTCCTGTTTGCCCTCTACTGGCCGTCTCGTTCAAGATAAATCCAATATATTATATATTTTTGGAAAGCCGACGACACGACCAATCCAGAGCAGTCCCCATATTTACATTTGGGTGACCCGTTCAGAAGTTAAAAAGCGGGAGAATGTAGTGTAAAATCGTGTCTCGGATGAATTTTGCTTTGAGATAAGTCGAGTTGCGAACATTTGCGAAACGGTCTGAGATATGTCCGTGATAGAGTGGAACGCCTACTTCCCGTTGTCGAAGAAGGCAACGAAGTGGACGAGTACGTGACGCGGAGGACTATAGGTGTGTGCGACGTTGCGTGGCGTACGTTGAATTTCAATTTAACTGGCCGTGATCCTACTGTTGAGCTGTTGCACGTTCACTTGGACAAAAAAAAACCCTGTCCCTTTCGTGCATGGTGGAGAAGCCGAAGCTGCAGCGTCCCAATCAAAGCTGATGCTTTATTTTAGTCGGCCTCAGGTGCCTGCATTAGAAACCGTAAGTTATCGTGAGTTTTACGAGAACTTTATCATGCATACTTGAAGGCCTCAGACCACCCGAGTGCCCATTTACGAGTATGCCGATGGCTGTCACTTTGTAACTCCACGCCAGAGGAAGGGGTGTGTCGCCAGGTTGCATTGGGTTTCTCCAAAACTGGGGGAACTCTATTACTTCAGGATGCTCTTGTTAAGGTTCCCCTGTCGGAGTTACGACGACCTGTTGCGGCTCGGCGGCTCTGGCTGCACTACATTCCAGGAGGTTTGCCGCGAGCTCGGTTTTCTGGATTCCGAACAGGAGTATATTGAGGCTTTGCAAGAGGCAGCGACATTCATGACGGCACCACGGTTGCGCGCTTTGTTCGTCACCTTGTGCAACATTGGTGCCCCGGCAGCACTTTTGTGGGCCGAATGTAAGGCCTTACTCTGCGAGGACCATTTGGACAGGGTTCTCGACAGGTAAAGGGCAGAGACCTTAGCCCTCGTCGACATCGGTCGGTCGTTGCGTCGTAACGGGACGACACTGGTGGAGCAGGGTTTGCCCGATGTGCGAGACGACGACATCGAGTTGGGACGCGAGCGCTTGAGGTACGGTGCAGCGTCTCAGCAGGCCATTGTTGACGAGTGGGGCCCTCGTCTGTCGGCGGAACAAAGGCAGGTGGCTGACGAAGTGCTGGAGGCGGTTGCAGACTCGGAAGCTGGGCGTGAGACACCTCAGGGGCGTGCCTTTTTCGTGGACGCTCCTGGTGGCACTGGCAAAACGACCTTAGCAAAGTTTTTGGCAGCCAAACGGCTGCCAAAGAGCTGATCTGATTAGGCAGGCAAGCCCCATTTGGTTCGATGAGGCACTAATGTCTCATCGGTTTCTGATCGAAACCGTTGAGAGGTCGTTGCGAGATTTAATGCGGAACGATCTTCCATTCGGGGGAAAATGCGTGGTTCTGTCGGGCGATTTTCGCCAGGTCGGTCCCGTGGTGCCAAACGCGAGGACGTCGAGTGACATTGTAGCCGCATCGCTACGATCGCCCCCTCTGTTTGCCGGATTGCGCCACATGCATCTTTCAGTGGCACACCGCCAGGCAGGGAGTGAAGCTTACGCAGATTTCCTCATTAAGGTGGGTGATGGCACTTTGCCGCAGCAAATGCTCCCGGACGAGACAGTGCCCACGGCTGCCCTGTCACCTGTGGAAAGAGTCGCCGATCGCAGTGGTCTGATCGATTTTGTGTTTCCTCCTGAAGTGTTGTCGGACCCGGATGAGTGTGCAAAGCGCAACGTTCTTTGCACTCATAATGTAGCCGTTGACGACACTACTGAGGACATTCTTGGTCATTTGGAAGGAGAGGATATCGTCGCGGCTAGTGCTGACTTTGTACGGGATGACGATAGAGCACCGGGTGAATATTTCGATGACGATCTGTTGCATCAGGCAACGGCGGAAGGAGTGCCTCCTCACCTTTTCAAGTTGAAAAAAGGGGCTGTCTGCATGATCACGAGGAACTTGAATTCGGACGACGGTCTTGTGAATGGAGCCAAGGTGATAGTTGTCGATGTGACACCAAGACTTGTGATAGTTCGTCGTCCGGGGAGCCAAGAACGATTCGGCATTCCTCGCATCACTTTCAAGTTTCCCATGTGCAAGGACAGCCCCTTGGAGGTCACGAGGCGGCAGTTTCCTCTGCGCGTGGCCTACGCTGTCACCGTGCACAAGTCTCAGGGGTTGACTTTGGAAAAAGTGGGAGTCGATTTGACAACGGACCCCTTTGCCTATGGCCTGTTGTACACTGCACTCAGTCGTGTTCTTTCTCCAGACGATATTGTCATCCTCGTCCCTGACCACAGAGTCGTTTCTGGAGTTCCATTCACTAGAAACGTGGTCATAACGGACCTGCTGTTTTAAAACTTATTTTAATATGTCTGTGTGTGTGTGTGTGTGTGTGTGTGTGTGTTTGTGTGTGTGTTGGGGATTTTGACTGTGTTGGACGTCCAGGTTGGTGAATCATCTGGATATTGCCTTTCCGTATTGCAAGAGGTCTGCTGGTGCTGGATTCTAACTGGTCTAGCCGGTCGAAATATTTTCAGCTTCTTTTTTACATTGTGTGTGTGTGTGTGTGTCTGTTTTCGTGGAATATTAAGGGTTCGGCTTTCCACTATAAAAAGTCTGCGTGTCTGTTTCATCATCTACGATTTTAATTCCCTTCCCTTGCTTTTTATTATCCCCTTAACTTATATTTTTATCATGTCATTCATTCTCCATTTAATCCTTTTTTTTGTTGGAAAAAGTATTTTAACCTTTTTATGGGTGTAAATTAAGTCTTCGATTCACGTCTTCGATTCAAGTCTGCTTATTCATTTGTTTCTACGTAGTGGACGTAGACTTTGTAAAAAGAAGTAAAAGTGCAGAGCCTCAGAATCGTTCAGAGATGTATTATCTCTCTTTTGCTGTATACCTGGCCCACGTCGCATATGTAACAGTTGCGTTAGCTTTTGGATGGTCTTCCAGGCAAAATCAGGCCTGGATATGACCTCCAAACGTCTTGCGCAACTGTTACATTTGCGTTTGAAATGCAAAATTCGTTTTGCATTTCGACTGCCGACTGCCAACGGGTAGTGGGGCCAGGTTGCTGCCATTGTCTTCGTGTACTCTGGTGTAATGAGGGCTTCGGACGCAAGTGCGTCTCTGCGAGGGAACGCCTGCCGTGCTGCTTCGTATTTCTTGGTTGGCTGGTCCGACCCGGATATGAGGAGCTGCAAGGTGTGTGTTCCTGAGTCGCAGAGACGCATGGCGACGAGGCCCTCATTACAACCGAAGTACGGGGTTATTAGAATGAACAGACTGACCCTGTGCGTAGGTGGGCACAAGGGAATGACGTCTTTTATTCTAATAACTCAGTGAAGATGGTGACAGCCAGCGGGTGGGGGCAGTCGGCTGGCGGGGGGGAGGGGCTTGGGGCACCTGGCCGTCCTAACCTCGACCCGCCACCTGCTTTTTCCAACTTCATTCATGTGTCATTCGCCTCATCTCATTAGGCACAACTCGTCCAGGGCCTCCACGTGGCTTGTGCTGGATGGCAACACGTGCAATTTTTAAATTCACGTGCTGTTAACTGACGCTGGACAAAACTTTCTTTTTCAAAATTAAAACATTGCGATAAACTTTATTTATTACTTAATCATATCAGGAAATAGGAACAGCTAGATGTGGGAGTAGCTATGATACAGACAAACATACAACACATTTCTTTCCATAATGTATTTACATTAAAATATATTTTAACAGAAGAAAGATGAACTTAAAGAACGACTGGGTAATCTGTACTTTTATGTGATGGTCACCCCCGAACACCGCACGTCGAGCATCTGGAACAAACAAGATTAAAAAATGACCAATGACGCACTATCGATTGTGATGTTAGTTTTGGTTCGGTTTAAGTAAGGAGGAAAAAAAAGCAACAAGTAGATTGTACAAGTACGTAAGACACATTAAAAACAAGACAACCATTTTTTTTTCAAATTTATTTACGGTGAACAATGTTAAAACAGAGAACACACGATCATGAGGTAACTTTATCCCCGTCCAAATTTCTTTGTCAACCCTGACGGCCGCACGCCACACATCTGGAACAAAAAAATCAAACGATTACCAATCACAGTTAAAAAACAGTAGGGAAAAGCTTATTTCAATTACATGGGTTAAATTATATTGTGATATGCAATTTTTCATAGTGAACTAAGAGCTGTTATGTGTAGTATGAGAGGGCAGTGCCAGTCCTCTGTGTTTGTTTCCGGTTCCTCGGATCTGTCTCTCGTTCTTCTGTCTGTGTGTGATTTGCGGTACGGATGGTTGTCCTGTGTGTCGAAGTGTGAGAATATATATCTGTTGCAATCCAACTAAGTCCTTGTGTTTCACTGGACCAAAACCCTTAACCAGTTATCACAATAGGTTATGGGCCCAGTAACGCGAAGTAAAAAAAAACAAAGTTTAGACTTGAAAATTAAGTGAAGCAACGAGAAGAGACTAAAACGCGCGTGGAACCGTGCATCATGGAGGACCAAGCTTTCCGCGCAAGATTGTTCGATGGAAAGAATTTCAGCGACTGGAGTTTCAGAGTGAATTCGAAAATCAAGAGCAAGTTACTAGAAGAACATGTGAAAAGGCCACTGGAAGAACTAATCGCTCCGTACGAGGAAAGAGCTAGGGATACTCAAGCTCAGAAGGAAGAGAAAGAGCGGGCCAGGGTAAAAGTGTTGCAACAGAACGCTGAGTGCCGTGACATTATTATTGAAAGAGTTGCTGACGTATTTCTGGAGATTGTGAAGGACAAGGAGACGGCGTACGAAGTCTGGAGGGTGCTGGAGGATAGGTACCAGACTCCTTCCACCACAACCCGGATGACTTAAGCGGGTGAGCTCCATCGGCTTCGATACCGACCGAAGAACCAGGAATTTCAAGATTACTGCCTGAATTTTGACCGGATTGTAAGAGAGCTCAGACAGGCCGGAGATCAGATGGACGATCAAGGGGCAGTCATCCACTTTCTTATGATGATGCCGGAGGAGTACGAGTCCGTTGTTTCTGCACTGCAAACAATCGGCAATAAAGACTTAACCATGAACTTTGCGTGTGTCCGTATAGAAGAGTATGAGCAGTCAAGGAGAAATAAGCCCGGCTCAAAATTCAACTCTGGAAATTCTCGTGGTACGACTGGTACTGTGTTCCTTGGGAAGAGAAAGAGGGGAGATTTTCCGTTTGATTGTAACAATTGTGGGCGCACTGGCCATCGACGGTTTGAGTGTACGCGGCCAGGAGGTGGTGCTTATCGGGGTGGTCAAGCAGGACGGGGCCGTGGTGGCTACTGAGGCGATGGACGAGGAGGTTATGGTGCAGCCAACAGCAATGGCGGCAGTACTACAAACGGCGGGAACAAACCCAACCATCATGGCGGCGGCTACAGCGGAGGCGGCGGATCCTTTGGCTCTCAGCAGCAGAGTGGAGGCGGCGGTGCCCGAGGAAGATTCAGCTGGAGACGAGGTGGACATCGAGGAGGCGGTGCCCAGGCTCGAAACAACAACAGTGCCGGAGCGTCGTCTGCTAACCTGGTGACAGTGTCCATGAACAACGAGGAAAATGAAGCAAGGCCTGCATTCTGCTTTCTGGGTGAAGTAGAGGGTAGGATGGACACTGTAAGTAATGTGTGGTATTTAGATTCTGGGGCTTCAGATCATATGGTTCAAGGTTGGGTTCCTGTCGTCAATAGGCGAAAACTTGAAAAACCTCATAGAATTTTAATTGCTAAACGTCGACTGTTTATCTCGGCATATGAAATGGGAGATGTGATTGTACAGGCTAGAGTTAGTGGAGGAGTGCACTCTGTTACTTTAAGGAATGTACTTATTATTGAAACTGATTTGCCTCATAACCTAATTTCTGTTTGGAGGTTGGACAAGGAAGGATTTGATGTCGTCTTTAGCAAAGGACGATGCTACATTGTGGAAAGCAACAGCCAGTGTGTAGCTGCGGAGGGAAATGTTGATGGAATCCTGTATCGACTGGACTTTGAGGTGCCAATCCTGGACAAAGCAGCACTAGTGACCATAGGAGATGAATCCAATAATCCTAGTCGTATGTGGCACAAGCGACTTGGTCATATAGGGCAACAAGGTTTGTTGCAAATCGGTAAACAGGTAAATGGTATGGGTGAGGTTACTGGAATAGGGCACTCAATTTGTTGTGAAGTTTGTCTATTGGGGAAACAGGTTAAACGTCCTTTCCAAGGTACAAGACCTGCAACAACTAGACCATTAGAAAGAGTGCACAGTGATCTGTGTGGACCAATAACTCCAACAGTCTATGATGGCACAAAGTATATCCTGACGTTTGTAGATGATTGGAGTCACTTCACAGTAATGTTTGGACTTAAAGCTAAATCTCAAGTATTTGAATTCATTAAAATTTATATGGCTAGAGTAACTAATAGATTTCAAACAAATGTTCTCATGTTCTGATGTGATAATGGAACTGAGTTCTTTAATCATAATGTTAGAAATTATTTCTTGGAAAAAGGAACTGAATTTGAGTGCACTATCCCAGGAACCCCTGAAAATAATGGTGTTGCAGAAAGGATGAACCTCACAATTTTGTCAAAGGCACGGTGCATGCTCCTGGGAAGTTCCCTGCGTAAAACATTCTGGATCGAGGCAGTTGCCACTGCAGTATATCTCATCAATAGGTCTCCGACCAAAGGAATCCAAGAACAAGTGGTGCCTGCTGAGAGGTGGTATGGAGTAAAGCCAGATATATCTAACCTGTTGGTGTTCGGTTGTGTTGGATTCACTTTAATACCCAAGGACAAATTAAAAAGGAAATTCGATTCAAGGAGTGAAAGGGTTGTGATGTTAGGCTATTGTGTCAAGGGATACAGGTTGTGGCTGGTAGATAAAAGTAGAATTATTTTGGCAAGAAATGTAAAATTCTTTGAACATTTGACTAGATTTCCAGAAGAGGGAGTCCCAGATATTGATGAGGGTAATTTCAGAGTAGAGAATGAAGAGATTGACTGAAATCAAGACACAGGAGAAAATTTAAAGGAAGATCCAGTTCCACAATTACTCCCACCTGACTATATTGATGGTAATGAAGGTCACAATGAAATTGAACCCCCTGCTTTAAATATCTTTGAAGTTGAACAGGACCAGCAACAGGAGGAGGTTCCACCTGTGAGGAGGAGTTGCCGGATCAGGGTGAGACCAAGGCACCTAGAAGATTTTGCCATGTTGGCACAAATAGCAAGGTTTGCTGATGAGGTGACTGAAGAGGAACTCTGTGCTGGTATGTTACCAGTAAATGACATAAGAAATTCAAATATTGACAAGAAGGTTTCTTGGTACAAGGTAAGTGAACATACTAATTATAGCAATATCTTCTCTGATTGTGATACTTCAATGGTCCTGAGCGCAGTAAGTTACTGCAATTCTGTCCCTCAAGGTTATGAGGAATTATTAAGCAGAGATGACAGAGAACAATGGCTAACAGCAGTGAGTGAAGAACTCAAAGCTTTAACGGACTGCAATACCTGGAATCTAGTAGCCCTTCCACCAGGAAAGTTTCCAATAAAGTGTAGGTGGGTGTTTGCAATTAAGCACGATGAGAATGGAAAAATCATAAGATACAAGGCCAGGTTGGTCATAAAGGGATGTTCCCAGAGAAAAGGTGAAGACTACAATGAGAACTCAATCTATGCTCCGGTTGCAAGAATGGCAACTCTCAGAATCCTATTGGCTACCATCAATAAGAAAAATCTGTATACAAATCAGTTGGATGTCAAAAACGCCTGCCTGAATGGGAATCTTAAGGAGGAGATATACATGGTTCCCCCAGAAGGACTGATGGTCAAAGGAAAGCTGGTGTGTAAGCTGAATCGTACCCTCTATGGCTTGAAACAGGCACCAGCCGAGTGGAATCATAGTTTTGATGAATTTGCTCGGAAATTAGGTTTCTCCAGGTGTGAAGCTGACAGGTGTTTGCATTTTATAAGACAAGGACGTAATGTGTGTTACCTTCTCTTGTATGTAGATGATGTGATTCTAGCTGCAGACTCTGAAAATTGTATAACTTCAGTCAGGGAAAAACTAATGTCAGAATTTCAAATGAGGGATCTAGGAGAGTTAAAATATTTCTTAGGGATCAGAATCTCTCGTTCTGAGGGAAAACTGTACATGAGTCAAGAAAATTTTCTCAAGACAGTACTAAGACGATTCATTGGCAAGAACAAGTTAGCATCAGTAAAGATTCCTCTTCCATTGCAAGGAAATCATGCTGGGAAAGATAACCCAATGCCTGATGATTTACAGCCCGTTCTAGGAGTGAAGCCTTACAGGGAGCTAATAGGAAGTTTGATGTATGCCTGCATGGCTACCCGTCCAGACTTGTGTGTAGCCGTTAATTATTTCAGCCAGTTTCAAGCAAGCCCACTGATGTTGCATTGGAGGGGGTTGAAGAGGATACTGAGATATATTCAAGGTACGCTTAATTATGAATTATGTTTTACAGGCCACTCTGATGTTCCATTGGTGGCCTATGCAGACGCTGACTTTGCCAATGAGTTTGATCGAAAATCATTATCTGGATCAATTGTAGAACTGTTTGGTGACTTTATTATTTGGAACACTAAGAAGCAGAATACTGTTGCACTGTCATCAGCTGAAGCAGAATATATGGCACTTGCTACAACAACTGCAGAGGTCTTGTGGGCAAAACAGTTAGTCATAGAAATGGGCATTGAAATAAAAGGACCAGTAACGTTGTTTGAAGATAATCAAGCTACCATTAATTGCCTGGATAGTTGGACCGCGAAACGAATGAAGCATATAGATATAAAATATAATTTTGTCAAAGATCTACAACAGTCTGGAGTAGTTTCCGTAAAATATAAACATACCTCTGATCAAAAGGCAGATGTCATGACCAAACTATTAGCGTTCGAGGTGTATCAAAAGCATTTGATTGGTTTGGGTATGGTGATGAAGGATTGAAGCAATTACTCATAATGTGACGAATGTTTGTATATGTAATGTGAGCTGTTGTAAATGAATCTAAGTTACAAATAAATGTAAAATTGAAGCGGGATATTGTAATATGCAATTTTCCATACTGAACTAAGAGCTGTTATGTGTAGTATGAGAGGGCCGTGCCAGTCCTCTGTGTTTGTTTCCGGTTCCTCGGATCTGTCTCTCGTTCTTCTGTCTGTGTGTGATTGGCGGTACGGATGGTTGTCCTGTGTGTCGAAGTGTGAGAATATATATCTGTTGCAATCCAACTAAGTGCTTGTGTTGCACTGGACCAAAACCCTTAACCAGTTATCACAATAAATTAAAATAACCGGGAGAAGGGGGCGTATCCTGCTGGTAGAATGTGTTCGCTCCTTAGCTGGAAGCAGGGTCACGGAGCGCAGGGTTGCGAGTTCAACTCCCGGTCGGCGACGTCGGTTTTTCTGACGGACGTGGCCACCAGAGGTGGGCGGGATCATCGGGTGAAGGAGTGGGCTGGCCGCTGCACACGGCTCTTCGCAGCGCGGCGGCGTGGCGGAGTGGGCTGCGGTGTAGGCTGCGAAGCGTGAGGGCTTGGGGTTCGACTCCCGGTCGGGGACATCGGTTTGTCTGACGGACATGGCTACCAGAGGCGGGCGGGGACATCGGGCGAAGGCGTGGGCTGTCCGCTCGGCACGGCTCCTCGCAGCGAGACGGCGTGGCGTCGTGGGCTGACGATCCGGCTTGCGGAGCGGGAGGGCTTGGGTATGACTTCGGACGAGGGGTACGTAACTCGGAACAGTCACTGTACGCCTCCAAAACAGTCGCAAAAACAGTCACTTACAGTCATTGACAGTCACACAGTCAACTGACAGTAACAACAGTCACTACAGTCAAAACAGTCGCTTAAAGTCAATTTGCAGTCAATTGTCAAGGACCCAGCACGATTATTTTGCGGATATCTATGGCGCGCCGAACGCGGGGAGCGGCTGTCTGAACCGACCGCCCTCGCTTTCTCTTCGGGTTGCTTCGGCTCCCTACGGCATTCCCTACGGAGGTGTTCGCCGACTCCGTCCCCCTCCCCCTAGTCGTATTCCCCACCCCATTTTAGCCGCCAGTCCTCGGCAGCCAGTTTATTTTCCTTATGTGACTCACAATTGTTTTCCTGTCATTTGTGATATTTCCTAATGATTCCTTGTAAGCGTTCTACAACTGAATTATATTTCAATTTTTTATCAAAGTAAAGACTGATTTATTTACATACTGATCTAGACATAAAAATACTTCAAAATAAAAGCAGTGATGACACTTTTTTTTTCACAATAAGAAAAGAACGGCCTTAGTAAAGAATCAAACAGTTTGCGGTTCTGTTGAGCATTTGAATTTTCAGGGTTCTAAATGGCTTAAAGTGAGTAAGTGGAGCAAAAAGTATTCTCACAATAATTATTTGCTCTTATGTTGTTTAAGTTTATTTTACCAGCCGAGGCAGAATGGAGGCATTCGCAGCAGGAGGGGTTCCCTTCTCTCCAGGCTGTCCACCAAAGCCTCCTGGCTTCCCTTTTTTTTCTTGTAATTTTGATTCTTTCACCATAAAAAAATCAAAACAGTCATCCTTCAGTCAAAACAGTTGTGAAGAGAACTTGAGCTTTTCTTGTTCTAAATCTAAACCATTTGAAGGTTCACCTAACTTAAGACTGTGATACTTTCTGTGATACACCTGCTTGGCTTCCATTCTTGGCTTGTGAAAATCTCTGCTGACACTATCGCAGCCATGATTTTTGAGTCATCAATTTAAAGTTGAGAAGTGGTTGTGAGTGAAAAGGTCATGTCTTGTGGTTGGAAGAACCTTAGCTTTCACAATTTCACCCATAATAAGGCAAGGCAGGTCAACATTCTGAAGTGACTTTAGAACTATAATATAATTTAAAATGATAGGAAAATGGAAAACCATAATTTGTATAGAGATGAAATAGCCCAAATTAATTTCATCAGCAGTAAAAGGTGAGCACCTAACAGTGTGTACTTAATTTGCTTTCTAAACATTTAACATGGGTGGCTGTATTTGGTATTCTATGTGGCTTGGAATGTTATCAATGAGTTTTCCAATTTCCTCATTTTTATTCCTTATACTTTTTTGTAATATTCTTTTCATCACAACTATATTGCTGTTATCAGGTGCCTCTGGTTCCACGATTCTGCAGTCCGACCAAAGTTCCTCAGGTACAGAAATGGTAAGTTGTTTTACAACTTGTAATGTCAAGAAAGAACCCATGAATACAAGAATTTTCAGCAATCTTCCTTTCCTAAACCACTTTCTGTAATTTAAATAAGCCTCCCTACTAGTTCGATACCTCCTAGCAATAGGCACGTACTTCGGGCACGCTTCTCAAAACTCACGTACTTTCGGCAGCTTGTGCAACAAACACGCAGTTTCACGATTTCTGGTCAAAAAGCACGCAGTTTTCGCATTTTCCTCCTAGCGGGTACGAAAATGCATTCTGGGTAGTTTTTTTGGTTGGGCTAGTGAGGTACCTTATCTAAGTCACAATTGATAACCCTGGAAACGGTTCCAGGAGTGATCCACCATCAAATAATACTGAAGGTTTGAAGGTCAAGGGTTGGCCTATATTTAATGGCAGATCGTTCCTGACACGGTTTTGAGCTCATCAATGGTTACTTACTGAGTGCATTTTACTTGCCCAACCATAAAACTTACCCAGAATGCATTTTCGTACCCGCTAGGAGGAATATGCGAAAACTGCGTGCTTTTTGACCAGAAATCGTGAAACTGCGTGTTTGTTGCACAAGCTGCCGAAAGTACGTGAGTTTTGAGCAGCGTGCCCGAAGTACGTGCCTATTGCTAGGAGGTATCGTGTTGTTGGAAGAGAAAAGTCTAAAATTATTTTAAAATTATCGTCAGTTATAATATTATGACCTATCAATGCAGCTTATAATTAAACTTCATATATCCAACAACTAGTGTTTTTAACCATGATTAATGATGTCTTTTCAGGTCGAGCTGTTCCCCAACACTGGGGTAATGATCCAGTCCGGGTCTCTGTCACAGATGGGCTTCGTAACAGATGACACGGACTGGTGCAATCATTTGATCTATGGCGTGTTTGGGGACAACGCCAAGAAATACCGCCTCAAGAAAACTAAAGACTGCATCAAATTTACAGAGCAGTTTAAGAGAGCGGTACTAGGTGTGTATCTCACTAAATTGCCTGTTTTCAATATTTTAATATTCCTATTTTGTTTTACTAAAAGGCATTTTAAATACTTAATGTTCAATTTCTTTGCAGCATGATTCCGGCAGTACCTGGAGAGGCTGGGCACGGACCCGGCACTTATAGAAGGAGAATTGGCCACAATCCTTCCGTACGTGTCGCGGCTGTGCGGCGCCAAGGAGGCGAGAGGCGACAGGAAGAAAATACAGGATGCCAGGGGCCGCGAGGAGAACGTCGAGCTGCTCGTGGAGGCGGCGAAGAAGAAGGCGTCTCGAAACGCGGCTGCGAGAGCTGCTGCCGGGAAGCCGTCCACGAAGAGGGTACGGCGGACCGACAGGAGGGCAGCTCTCACGGCCCGCAACTCCAACGTCGTCCGCGGCCAGCCTGACGCCGAGCCCGGCGTCCAGAACCCTGGGCAGCCTGCCGTCCAGCCTGGGGCCCTTCCCGCCGGCCAGCACCCTGGCCCCGTCGCCGACCAGCACCCTGCCCCCCCCCCCGCCGGCCAGCACCCCGGCCCCGCCGCCGGCCAGCACCCTGGCCCCGTCGCCGGTCAGCAACCTGATCATGGCGGCTTGCAGTTTGCTGGCCGCGTCGCCGTCCCGCCCGGCCAGCCTGCCGTCAAGCGACCTGTCCCTTTCGGCTTCCACTTTCCAGCCCACGTCGCCGTCGGACTCCAGCCTGCTGTCCAGCAACCCGGGCCTGCCACCTTCCACTTCTCGGGTCTTGACGCCTTCCGACCCACTGGCCAGCCTGCTGTTCGGCAGTCTGGCCAGGCCGGCGTCCAGCCTGGGGCCCTGCACGCACTCCAGCACCCAGGCCACGACGCCGTCCGACCTGCCGTTCGGCAACCGGGGCGGGCCGAAGTCCAGCACCCCGTCCTGTACCCCAGCATTCAGCACCTCGAGGAGCCGGCGGCCCCGCTCTGGGACCCGGTCGGGAATTTCTTAAACACGGATGGGCCTTATGAAATTAATAAATTAGTTTTGTATTTTCTAATCGTAAAATTGTTGTTTTTTAACCTTGTGGCATGGAACGCAAACGGAACACATTCATGCGTCAAATGTGCGCTTCAGAACACACTAATTCGGCGGAGGAGCACAGTTTAATGAAGTCGGGAACACACTGCAGTGCGTTCGTGTGCGTACAGAAACACAACGTAACGTTGTGCTGCGCCGTGCGCGCCGCACTGTCGTGCCGTCCGGAACACAGTAGAAAAGCGCTTGGTACACTTTGCAGTGCGTTCCTGTGCGCTCCATCTCCGTTCCGGACCGCGTCGGCGTACGGTGCCCACTGTGGTCCCGTGCGTTCCGGAACGCACGCGAGCACACCGCAAGGCATCAGGAATGCATCGGAACGCACTGCTGTGTGTTTCGGGAACACAAAAGTGTCGATATAATGCGTTGCGTACACATTACAACGAGTTCAGATGGGTTCCATACGCGTTCCGCTACGCACCGCTATGCGATCTGGAACGCAGTCTTGGTGCTCAGAAAAACGCCAGGGCAGCCTTGGGTGCGGGCAGTACCTGGATGGGTGACCGCCTGGGAACACCGCATGCTGTGGGCATCTTTTTGGCTCCAATGTTGCCACACTTCGGACACAGGACGCGGCGCGCGATGCTTTGAGGGCCCCGGGGGACCCCGACACTCGCCATCGACCATACCAGGCTGGATACACCGGTTCCCTTCCGCACACCGAAGTTAAGCAGCCGTGGGTGCGGTTAGTACCTGGATGGGTGACCGCCTAGGAACACCACATGCTGTCGGCATCTTTTTGGCTCCAATGTTGCCACACTTCGGAAACAGGTTGCGGCGCGCGATGCTTTGAGGGCCCCGGGGGACGCCGACTCTCGCCGACGACCATACCAGGCTGAATACACCGATTCCCTTCCGCACACCGAAGTTAAACAGCCTTGGGTGCGGGCAGTACCTGAATTGGTGACCGCCTAGGAACACCGCATGCTGTCGGCATCTTTTTGGCTCCAATGTTGCCACACTTCAGACACAGGACACGGCGCGCGATGCTTTGAGGGCCCCGGGGGACGCCGACTCTCGCCGACGACCATACCAGGCTGGATACACCGATTCCCTTCCGCACACCGAAGTAAAACAGCCTTGGGTGCGAACAGTACCTGGATGGGTGACCGCCTGGGAACACCGCATGCTGTCGGCATCTTTTTGGCTCCAATGTTGCCACACTTCGGACACAGGACGCGGCGCGCGATGCTTTGAGGGCCCCGGGGGACCCCGACACTCACCGACGACCATTCCAGGCTGGATACACCGGTTCCCTTCCGCACACCGAAGTTAAGCAGCCTTGGGTGCGGGCAGTACCTGAATTGGTGACCGCCTAGGAACACCGCATGCTGTCGGCATCTTTTTGGCTCCAATGTTGCCACACTTCAGACACAGGACACGGCGCGCGATGCTTTGAGGGCCCCGGGGGACGCCGACTCTCGCCGACGACCATACCAGGCTGGATACACCGATTCCCTTCCGCACACCGAAGTAAAACAGCCTTGGGTGCGAACAGTACCTGGATGAGTGACCGCCTGGGAACACCGCATGCTGTCGGCATCTTTTTGGCTCCAATGTTGCCACACTTCGGACACAGGACGCGGCGCGCGATGCTTTGAGGGCCCCGGGGGACCCCGACACTCACCGACGACCATTTCAGGCTGGATACACCGGTTCCCTTCCGCACACCGAAGTTAAGCAGCCTTGGGTGCGGGCATTACCTGGATGGGTGACCGCCTGGGAACACCGCATGCTGTCGGCATCTTTTTGGCTCCAATGTTGCCACACTTCGGACACAGGACGCGGCGCGCGATTCTTTGAGGGCCCCGGGGGACCCCGACACTCGCCGACGACCATTCCAGGCTGGATACACCGGTTCCCTTCCGCACACCGAAGTTAAGCAGCCTTGGGTGCGGGCAGTACCTGGATGGGTGACCGCCTGGGAACACCGCATGCTGTCGGCAGTTTTTTGGCTCCAATGTTGCCACACTTCGGACATAGGACGCGGCGCGCGATGCTTTGAGGGCCCCGGGGAACGCTGACTCTCGCCGACGACCATACCAGGCTGGATACACCGGTTCCCTTCCGCACACCGAAGTTAAGCAGCCTTGGGTGCGGGCAGTACCTGGATGGGTGACCGCCTGGGAACACCGCATGCTGTCGGCATCTTTTAGGCTCCAATGTTGCCACACTTCGGACACAGGACGCGGCGCGCGATGCTTTGACGGCCTCGGGGGACGCCGACTCTCGCCGACGACCATACCAGGCTGAAAACACCGGTTCCCTTCCGCACGCTGAAGTTAAGCAGCCGCGGCTGCGGTTAGTACCTGGATGGGTGACCGCCTAGGAACACCGCATGCTGTCGGCATCTTTTAGGCTCCAATATTGCCACACTTCGGACAAAGGACGCGGCGGGCGATGCTTTGAGGGCCCCGGGGGACGCCGACTCTCGCCGACGACCATACCAGGCTGGATACACCGGTTCCCTTCCGCACACCGAAGTTAAGCAGCCATGAGTGCGGGCAGTACCTTGATGGGTGACCACCTGGGAACACCGCATGCTGTCGGCATCTTTTTGGCTCCAATGTTGCCACACTTCAGACACAGGACACGGCGCGCGATGCTTTGAGGGCCCCGGGGGACGCCGACTCTCGCCGACGACCATACCAGGCTGGATACACCGATTCCCTTCCGCACACCGAAGTAAAACAGCCTTGGGTGCGAACAGTACCTGAATGGGTGACCGCCTGGGAACACCGCATGCTGTCGGCATCTTTTTGGCTCCAATGTTGCCACACTTCGGACACAGGACGCGGCGCGCGATGCTTTGAGGGCCCCGGGGGACCCCGACACTCACCGACGACCATTCCAGGCTGGATACACCGGTTCCCTTCCGCACACCGAAGTTAAGCAGCCTTGGGTGCGGGCAGTACCTGAATTGGTGACCGCCTAGGAACACCGCATGCTGTCGGCATCTTTTTGGCTTCAATGTTGCCACACTTCAGACACAGGACACGGCGCGCGATGCTTTGAGGGCCCCGGGGGACGCCGACTCTCGCCGACGACCATACCAGGCTGGATACACCGATTCCCTTCCGCACACCGAAGTAAAACAGCCTTGGGTGCGAACAGTACCTGGATGAGTGACCGCCTGGGAACACCGCATGCTGTCGGCATCTTTTTGGCTCCAATGTTGCCACACTTCGGACACAGGACGCGGCGCGCGATGCTTTGAGGGCCCCGGGGGACCCCGACACTCACCGACGACCATTCCAGGCTGGATACACCGGTTCCCTTCCGCACACCGAAGTTAAGCAGCCTTGGGTGCGGGCATTACCTGGATGGGTGACCGCCTGGGAACACCGCATGCTGTCGGCATCTTTTTGGCTCCAATGTTGCCACACTTCGGACACAGGACGCGGCGCGCGATTCTTTGAGGGCCCCGGGGGACCCCGACACTCGCCGACGACCATTCCAGGCTGGATACACCGGTTCCCTTCCGCACACCGAAGTTAAGCAGCCTTGGGTGCGGGCAGTACCTGGATGGGTGACCGCCTGGGAACACCGCATGCTGTCGGCATCTTTTAGGCTCCAATGTTGCCAAACTTCGGACACAGGACGCGGCGCGCGATGCTTTGACGGCCTCGGGGGACGCCGACTCTCGCCGACGACCATACCAGGCTGAAAACACCGGTTCCCTTCCGCACGCTGAAGTTAAGCAGCCGCGGCTGCGGTTAGTACCTGGATGGGTGACCGCCTAGGAACACCGCATGCTGTCGGCATCTTTTAGGCTCCAATATTGCCACACTTCGGACAAAGGACGCGGCGGGCGATGCTTTGAGGGCCCCGGGGGACGCCGACTCTCGCCGACGACCATACCAGGCTGGATACACCGGTTCCCTTCCGCACACCGAAGTTAAGCAGCCATGAGTGCGGGCAGTACCTTGATGGGTGACCACCTGGGAACACCGCATGCTGTCGGCATCTTTTTGGCTCCAATGTTGCCACACTTCGGACACAGGACGCGGCGCGCGATGCTTTGAGGGCCCCGGGGGACGCCGACTCTCGCCGACGACCATACCAGGCTGGATACACCGGTTCCCTTCCGCACACCGAAGTTAAGCAGCC
The DNA here is from genome assembly GCA_030522485.1 of Stenchaetothrips biformis. NCBI lineage: Eukaryota > Metazoa > Arthropoda > Insecta > Thysanoptera > Thripidae > Stenchaetothrips > Stenchaetothrips biformis. The sequence continues at coordinate 3,099,301 of CM060086.1, forward strand.
TTGGGTGCGGGCAGTACCTAGATGGGTGACCGCCTGGGAACACCGCATGCTGTCGGCATCTTTTTGGCTCCAATGTTGCCACACTTCGGACACAGGACGCGGCGCGCGATGCTTTGAGGGCGCCGGAGGACGCCCACTCTCGACGACGACCATACCAGGATGGATACACCGGTTCCCTTCCGCACACCGAAGTTAAGCAGCCTTGGGTGCGGGCAGTACCTGGATGGGTGACCGCCTGGGAACACCGCATGCTGTCGGCATCTTTTTGGCTCCAATGTTGCCACACTTCGGACACAGGACGCGGCGCGCGATGCTTTGAGGGCCCCGGGGGACGCCGACTCTCGCCGACGACCATACCAGGCTGGATACACCGGTTCCCTTCCGCACACCGGAGTTAAGCAGTCTTGGGTGCGGGCAGTACCTGGATGGGTGACCGCCTGGGAACACCGCATGCTGTCGGCATCTTTTTGGCTCCAATGTTGCCACACTTCAGACACAGGACGCGGCGCGCGATGCTTTGAGGGCCCCGGGGGACGCCGACTCTCGCCGACGACCATAGCAGGCTGGATACACCGGTTCCCTTCCGCACACCGAAGTTAAGCAGCCTTGGGTGCGGGCAGTACCTGGATGGGTGACCGCCTGGGAACACCGCATGCTGTCGGAATCTTTTTGGCTCCAATGTTGCCACACTTCGGACACAGGACGGGGCGCGCGATGCTTTGAGATCCCAGGGGGACGCCGACTCTCGGCGACGACCATACCAGGCTGGATACACCGGTTCCCTTCCGCACACCGAAGTTAAGCAGCCTTGGGTGCGGGCAGTACCTGGATGGGTGACCGCCTGGGAACACCGCATGCTGTCGGCATCTTTTTGGCTCCACTGTTAGAAAAAATCTTCGGATTTTACGAAGAATCTCTTGTGAAAAATGTTGCCAATTGTCTTCTTGATTTTCTCAGGAAAAAACGAAGATTCTTTGTTTTTTGGGGGCAGTAAAAAAAGGCACTTTAAAGTGATACTAATGTGAGAAGGAATCACTTCCCACTACTTCAGATTAAAAATTGTCACCCGGAAAAATCACGAAGAACCTTTGGTTTTCTTCTTGGAAATTCACGAAGATCATTGGCATCATTTTTCACAAGAAGTTCTTCGTAAAATCACAAAATACTTTTTACAGTGTCCAATGTTGCCACACTTCGGACACAGGACGCGGCGCGCGATGCTTTGAGGGCGCCGGAGGACGCCCACTCTCGACGACGACCATACCAGGATGGATACACCGGTTCGTTTCCGCACACCGAAGTTAAGCAGCCTTTGGTGCGGGCAGTACCTGGATGGGTGACCGCCTGGGCACACCGCATGCTGTCGGCATCTTTTTGGCTCCAATGTTGCCACACTTCGGACACAGGACGCGGCGCGCGATGCTTTGAGGGCCCCGGGGGACGCCGACTATCGCCGACGACCATACCAGGCTGGATACACCGGTTCCCTTCCGCACACCGAAGTTAAGCAGTCGTGGGTGCGGTTAGTACCTAGATGGGTGACCACCTGGGAACACCGCATGCTGTCGGCATCTTTTTGGCTCCAATGTTGCCACACTTCGGACACAGGACGCGGTGCGCGATGCTTTGAGGGCCCCGGGGGACGCCGACTCTCGCCGACGACCATACCAGGCTGAATACACCGGTTCCCTTCCGCACACCGAAGTTAAGCAGCCTTGGGTGGGGGCAGTACCTGGATGGGTGACCGCCTGGGAACACCGCATGCTGTCGGCATCTTTTTGGCTCCAATGTTGCCACACTTCGGACACAGGACGCGGCGCGCGATGCTTTGAGGGCGCCGGAGGACGCCCACTCTCGACGACGACCATACCAGGCTGGATACACCGGTTCGTTTCCGCACACCGAAGTTAAGCAGCCTTTGGTGCGGGCAGTACCTGGATGGGTGACCGCCTGGGCACACCGCATGCTGTCGGCATCTTTTTGGCTCCAATGTTGCCACACTTCGGACACAGGACGCGGCGCGCGATGCTTTGAGGGCCCCGGGGGACGCCGACTCTCGCCGACGACCATACCAGGCTGGATACACCGGTTCCCTTCCGCACACCGAAGTTAAGCAGCCGTGGGTGCGGTTAGTACCTGGATGGGTGACCGCCTAGGAACACCGCATGCTGTCGGCATCTTTTAGGCTCCAATGTTGCCATACTTCGGACAAAGGACGCGGCGCGCGATGCTTTGAGGGCCCCGGGGGACGCCGACTCTCGCCGACGACCATACCAGGCTGGATACACCGGTTCCCTTCCGCACACCGAAGTTAAGCAGCCATGAGTGCGGGCAGTACCTTGATGGGTGACCACCTGGGAACACCGCATGCTGTCGGCATCTTTTTGGCTCCAATGTTGCCACACTTCAGACACAGGACGCGGCGCGCGATGCTTTGAGGGCCCCGGGGGACGCCGACTCTCGCCGACGACCATACCAGGCTGGATACACCGGTTCCCTTCCGCACACCGAAGTTAAGCAGCCTTGGGTGCGGGCAGTACCTGGATGGGTGACCGCCTGGGAACACCGCATGCTGTCGGCATCTTTTTGGCTTCAATGTTGCCACACTTCGGACACAGGACGCGGCGCGCGATGCTTTGAGATCCCAGGGGGACGCCGACTCTCGGCGACGACCATACCAGGCTGGATACACCGGTTCCCTTCCGCACACCGAAGTTAAGCAGCCTTGGGTGCGGGCAGTACCTGGATGGGTGACCGCCTGGGAACACCGCATGCTGTCGGCATCTTTTTGGCTCCAATGTTGCCACACTTCGGACACAGGACGCGGCGCGCGATGCTTTGAGGGCCCCGGGGGACGCCGACTCTCGCCGACGACCATACCAGGCTGGATACACCGGTTCCCTTCCGCACACCGAAGTTAAGCAGCCTTTGGTGCGGGCAGTACCTGGATGGGTGACCGCCTGGGCACACCGCATGCTGTCGGCATCTTTTTGGCTCCAATGTTGCCACACTTCGGACACAGGACGCGGCGCGCGATGCTTTGAGGGCCCCGGGGGACGCCGACTCTCGCCGACGACCATACCAGGCTGGATACACCGGTTCCCTTCCGCACACCGAAGTTAAGCAGCCGTGGGTGCGGTTAGTACCTGGATGGGTGACCACCTGGGAACACCGCATGCTGTCGGCATCTTTTTGGCTCCAATGTTGCCACACTTCGGACACAGGACGCGGCGCGCGATGCTTTGAGGGCCCCGGGGGACGCCGACTCTCGCCGACGACCATACCAGGCTGGATACACCGGTTCCCTTCCGCACACCGAAGTTAAGCAGCCTTGGGTGCGGGCAGTACCTAGATGGGTGACCGCCTGGGAACACCGCATGCTGTCGGCATCTTTTTGGCTCCAATGTTGCCACACTTCGGACACAGGACGCGGCGCGCGATGCTTTGAGGGCGCCGGAGGACGCCCACTCTCGACGACGACCATACCAGGATGGATACACCGGTTCGTTTCCGCACACCGAAGTTAAGCAGCCTTTGGTGCGGGCAGTACCTGGATGGGTGACCGCCTGGGCACACCGCATGCTGTCGGCATCTATTTGGCTCCAATGTTGCCACACTTCGGACACAGGACGCGGCGCGCGATGCTTTGAGGGCCCCGGGGGACGCCGACTCTCGCCGACGACCATACCAGGCTGGATACACCGGTTCCCTTCCGCACACCGAAGTTAAGCAGCCGTGGGTGCGGTTAGTACCTGGATGGGTGACCACCTGGGAACACCGCATGCTGTCGGCATCTTTTTGGCTCCAATGTTGCCACACTTCGGACACAGGACGCGGCGCGCGATGCTTTGAGGGCCCCGGGGGACGCCGACTCTCGCCGACGACCATACCAGGCTGGATACACCGGTTCCCTTCCGCACACCGAAGTTAAGCAGCCTTGGGTGCGGGCAGTACCTAGATGGGTGACCGCCTGGGAACACCGCATGCTGTCGGCATCTTTTTGGCTCCAATGTTGCCACACTTCGGACACAGGACGCGGCGCGCGATGCTTTGAGGGCGCCGGAGGACGCCCACTCTCGACGACGACCATACCAGGATGGATACACCGGTTCGTTTCCGCACACCGAAGTTAAGCAGCCTTTGGTGCGGGCAGTACCTGGATGGGTGACCGCCTGGGAACACCGCATGCTGTCGGCATCTTTTTGGCTCCAATGTTGCCACACTTCGGACACAGGACGCGGCGCGCGATGCTTTGAGGGCCCCGGGGGACGCCGACTCTCGCCGACGACCATACCAGGCTGGATACACCGGTTCCCTTCCGCACACCGAAGTTAAGCAGTCTTGGGCGCGGGCAGTACCTGGATGGGTGACCGCCTGGGAACACCGCATGCTGTCGGCATCTTTTTGGCTCCAATGTTGCCACACTTCAGACACAGGACGCGGCGCGCGATGCTTTGAGGGCCCCGGGGGACGCCGACTCTCGCCGACGACCATACCAGGCTGGATACACCGGTTCCCTTCCGCACACCGAAGTTAAGCAGCCTTGGGTGCGGGCTAGGGTGTCCCACAATATTTCCAAAATGCCTTTTTTGATGAGTGCCGGGGTGAATTTGAAAGATGACACAAAATGAAGAAGATCTGTGTAAAGCAATTGAATTTCGGACAATTAAAAGTGCCCGCGCAACGCGGTTGAAGTTTGTGACAGAGTAGGGTGGGACATGGGGTTACAAAAACAGCCGTAGATAAGCTATGTTTCAACAGATTTCAATTCCGATAACAGCATTGTGTTTGTAAAGAAAACGTCATTCTTTTTTGTAAAAGCGTATTTTCTGTACAACTCAATGCCTATCTTCCAGGGGCACGATTCTTTGCAAAACTTGCTAATTTCAAAGTTTAAAACCGTTTTTGACCCACTTTAAGTCATCGGATCTCAAAGAGGGGGGAATATTTAGATTCCACAGGACAAATTACCCAGGACAATGTAACATTCAATTTTAATATGCAGTTGCCTACCTCTCAGGGGCAAAAAATATGATATTTTAGTAATTTGTCGTATTTTTCGCACACCGAAAGTGCTTGCATGTTTTTTTAAAGGTCATATTTATGTTCCTTGGACCAAAATACATCGGATTAAGAACTTTTCTGACTTCAAAATGCGATTGCCTAACTCTCAGGGGCAAAGCATAAAATATTTAAGTAATCATTGAAACCGCATCTTGAAAACATAAAAGTACCTTATCGTATGAACTTTGGACCAGGAACCTAAATATGACCTTCAAAAAATATGGAAGCACTTTGAGTGCGCAAAAAACACGAAAAATCACTAAAATGTCATATGTTTTGCCCCTGAGAGGTAGGCAACTGCATATTAAAATCTGAATGTTACATTTTCCTGGGTATTTTGTCATGCGGAATCTAAATATTTCCCCCTCTTTGAGATCCGATGACTTAAAGTGGGTCAAAACCGGTTTTAAACTTTGAAATTAGCAAGTTTTGCAAAGAATCGTGCCCCTGGAAGATAGGCATTGAGTTGTACAGAAAATGCGCTTTTACAAAAAGGAATGACGTTTTCTTTACAAACACAACGCTGTAATCGGAAATGAAATCTGTTGAAAAATGGCTTATCTACGGCTGTTTTTGTAACCCCATGTCCCACCCTACTCTGTCACAAACTTCAACCCCGTTGCGCGGGCACTTTTAATTGTCCGAAATTCAATTTCTTTACACAGATCTTCTTCATTTTTTGTCATCTTTCAAATTCATCCCGGCACTCATCAAAAAAGGCATTTTGGAAATATTGTGGGCCACCCTAGTGCGGGCAGTACCTGGATGGGTGACCGCCTGGGAACACCGCATGCTGTCGGCATCTTTTTGGCTCCAATGTTGCCACACTTCGGACACAGGACGCGGCGCGCGATGCTTTGAGATCCCAGGGGGACGCCGACTCTCGGCGACGACCATACCAGGCTGGATACACCGGTTCCCTTCCGCACACCGAAGTTAAGCAGCCTTGGGTGCGGGCAGTACCTGGATGGGTGACCGCCTGGGAACACCGCATGCTGTCGGCATCTTTTTGGCTCCAATGTTGCCACACTTCGGACACAGGACGCGGCGCGCGATGCTTTGAGGGCGCCGGAGGACGCCCACTCTCGACGACGACCATACCAGGCTGGATACACCGGTTCGTTTCCGCACACCGAAGTTAAGCAGCCTTTGGTGCGGGCAGTACCTGGATGGGTGACCGCCTGGGCACACCGCATGCTGTCGGCATCTTTTTGGCTCCAATGTTGCCACACTTCGGACACAGGACGCGGCGCGCGATGCTTTGAGGGCCCCGGGGGACGCCGACTCTCGCCGACGACCATACCAGGCTGGATACACCGGTCCCCTTCCGCACACCGAAGTTAAGCAGCCGTGGGTGCGGTTAGTACCTGGATGGGTGACCGCCTAGGAACACCGCATGCTGCCGGCATCTTTTAGGCTCCAATGTTGCCACACTTCGGACAAAGGACGCGGCGCGCGATGCTTTGAGGGCCCCGGGGGACGCCGACTCTCGCCGACGACCATACCAGGCTGGATACACCGGTTCCCTTCCGCACACCGAAGTTAAGCAGCGATGAGTGCGGGCAGTACCTTAATGGGTGACCACCTGGGAACACCGCATGCTGTCGGCATCTTTTTGGCTCCAATGTTGCCACACTTCGGACACAGGACGCGGCGCGCGATGCTTTGAGGGCCCCGGGGGACGCCGACTCTCGCCGACGACCATACCAGGCTGGATACACCGGTTCCCTTCCGCACACCGAAGTTAAGCAGCCTTGGGTGCGGGCAGTACCTAGATGGGTGACCGCCTGGGAACACCGCATGCTGTCGGCATCTTTTTGGCTCCAATGTTGCCACACTTCGGACACAGGACGCGGCGCGCGATGCTTTGAGGGCGCCGGAGGACGCCCACTCTCGACGACGACCATACCAGGATGGATACACCGGTTCGTTTCCGCACACCGAAGGTAAGCAGCCTTTAGTGCGGGCAGTACCTGGATGGGTGACCGCCTGGGAACACCGCATGCTGTCGGCATCTTTTTGGCTCCAATGTTGCCACACTTCGGACACAGGACGCGGCGCGCGATGCTTTGAGGGCCCCGGGGGACGCCGACTCTCGCCGACGACCATACCAGGCTGGATACACCGGTTCCCTTCCGCACACCGAAGTAAAGCAGTCTTGGTTGCGGGCAGTACCTGGATGGGTGACCGCCTGGGAACACCGCATGCTGTCGGCATCTTTTTGGCTCCAATGTTGCCACACTTCAGACACAGGACGCGGCGCGCGATGCTTTGAGGGCCCCGGGGGACGCCGACTCTCGCCGACGACCATACCAGGCTGGATACACCGGTTCCCTTCCGCACACCGAAGTTAAGCAGCCTTGGGTGCGGGCAGTACCTGGATGGGTGACCGCCTGGGAACACCGCATGCTGTCGGCATCTTTTTGGCTCCAATGTTGCCACACTTCGGACACAGGACGCGGCGCGCGATGCTTTGAGATCCCAGGGGGACGCCGACTCTCGGCGACGACCATACCAGGCTGAATAGACCGGTTCCCTTCCGCACACCGAAGTAAAGCAGCCTTGGGTGCGGGCATTACCTGGATGGGTGACCGCCTGGGAACACCGCATGCTGTCGGCATCTTTTTGGCTCCAATGTTGCCACACTTCGGACACAGGACGCGGCGCGCGATTCTTTGAGGGCCCCGGGTGACCCCGACACTCGCCGACGACCATTCCAGGCTGGATACACCGGTTCCCTTCCGCACACCGAAGTTAAGCAGCCGTGGGTGCGGTTAGTACTGTTGGGTTCCTGGCTTCTCGACGGGCCCCCGGCCCGACACCCCCACACGAGCCGAGCAGCCGGCCCGAACACCCGAGCGCGACCGAAGCTGGCGCCATTGTCGCGGAACCGATAAATGGCGGCGCCCTGGCGACCGCGGGCTGAGAGCTCTGCCAGCCACGGCCGCGACCAGCAGTACTCGTGCACCAAGCCCTCAATAAAACCCTTCCAACTTCAGTTACCTTCCTTGACCCCTGACTCGCCCCCTCTAACCCTCACCCACCACCCAGAGACACAACACTGGTGGCAGCGGTGGGATCGAGGGAGGACGGGCCGAGCTCACGGTGAGAGGTTAGGCCCAGCCAGCAGCACAGCGGTACGACAGCTTTCGAACGGGTCACGGGGTCACGCCCCCCCTGATTCCTTCGCCGGCCTAGTCCGCGCCTGCCCCAGCAGCGGAGCGACAGCAACCGAACGGCCCACGGGGTCACGTCCCCCCTGGGTCCTTCGCGAGCCTAGCCAACTGCACCGAGTCGCCCGGCGTAGCGTCAGGTAGTTCACGGCACGGTTCGCCCCTGTCCTGTTCTCCCTGCCGCTGCCCGACGCGAACGAAGATTCCCCGTTGCTGAGCCGGCGTGGTTCCGGGCGGTTTCACGGCGACTCTGCCCTGAGCCCCCTGTCGCCACCCCGGCCAGGCTAACCCCAGCCATGCCGTCGCACCGACGCGCCCGGCGGTCACCGGCACGCACCCCAGCTCGCCGTGAGAGTCGTGCCGTTCGTCAGCCGGCCCCCCGCGCTGCTGCACGACGCACTGCCGCGACCCGCTCGCGCCCGACGACCGAAGCGCTCACAGAGGTGCTGCACCCGGAGGGCTCCCGTCGACAGCCCCGGACAACAACCGGCCGATTCGCCCGGACGACGCACTCCCCGGTCCGCTTCCCCGAGGCCACGACGGCGTCCTCCTCGCGCCCAGCGGTGAGCGTGGCGGCCCTTGCGCCCCCGCCCTTGCCCCTGGCCGCGCCCGAGGCCCCCGTACTCGTGCAGTCTACGGGCAGCCAGACCGACGTCGCTGCCGTCGCGGCCCTCCTGCCCCACCAACCGGCGACGCCGGCTTCGAACCGGCCCACGATGCGCCAGGCCACGTTTCCCACCTACGACGGAAAGACGGACTACACTTTCTACCGGGCGCAGTTCCTGGCCCTGGCCTCCAGCCGTCCTGTGTCCGAGTGGGCTGAGTCCTTGGTGGTGGCCCTCCGCGAGCCGGCGAGCCACGTGCTCAGCACGCTGACTGCGGACCAACTGACAAACTTCGGGGAGCTGGACAGCGCGTTGTTGACGAGGTTTGGGAGGCCGCGGCCCCGCAACATCGCGGTGCAGAGCCTAAAAGCGGCGCGTCAGCAACCGGACCAAACCCTCCGGGAATTTGGGGTGCAAATCGACCTGCTATGCTGGGATGCATACCGGGACGACCCCATCGTCGGCCGCTCGCCGAGCGTGCTGGACAAGCTGGTGTTGGACAACTTCCTGGCCGGCATAGCGGACCCGGCGACCCGGCGTCTGCTGCTCATGTCGCGTCCCAGCGACCTGACGACGGCGTTGGCAACCGCCAGCGAGCTCGAGGACGCCCCGCCCGTGAAGCGCGTCCGACAGGCGGAAGTCGAAGCTGCACCTGCGAAACTCCCCGACGGCGCCGGAGACGTGGCCGACCCGGTCACCCACTTGGCCGAACAGCTGACAGCCGCCATCCGCGCCGTGCAGCCCGCCGCGGCCGCGCAGCAACCCCAGCCGTCCACCTCGACGGCCGCACCCCGCCGGCAGGGAGCCCCGGAAAAGGGCAGAACCACGATGAAGTGGCACAGCGACGGACGCCCGATATGCTACAGGTGCCAGGAGGTGGGCCACATTGGCCGCGACTGTCCGGCACGCCGAGACTGCCGTGACGAAGATGGCCGCCGAGACGACGACCGCCGCGACAACCGCCGTGATGGCCGCCGTGACGATCGACGGGGAGATCGTCAGAACCGCAAGGGAAACGACCGTCGGTCCCGCCGCTAGGGGCGCGGTGCGGACCTCACTCGGCAACTACGTCATCGCCCCCGCTGCACGCAGAACCCTCGTCGCTTGCGCCGCCTTGCAGCCTGGAGACGGTCGCCCCCGTCATCGACGTCCTCATCAACGACACGCCCTGCCGCACGGTGATCGACACTGGCGCCGTCATCACGCTCGTTCGGCGCGGCCTTCTCCCCGGCCCCGCCCCGCCGAAGGCGAATCTGCGGATTCGCGGCGTTTCCGGAGAGGTGACGGACGCTTTCGGTCCCCGACGAGCAATGTTCCGGTTCGGCCAGGTCCCTGTTGCGTGGGGCGTCTTTGAAGTCGACATGCCGGAGGACTGCCTTCTCGGCGCCGACCTCATGGTCAACATGAAGGCTTACGTCGACATGGGATACGCGCAGTTCGTCCTGCGCCAGCAGTGTCCTGGCAAGCCGCTCCCGGAGCCCCTGGCCGTGCGGTTCACACCTGCGCCGGAGCTCCCGGCCCTGTACCACTTCGACGCGTACCTCTGTATCCGATCAGCTGTCGAGCTGCTGGTCCCTCCCAGTGGCGAGTGCGCTACGCGCGCGCTCCTCCGCTCGGACTGGCACCTACCAGCTCGCCGTCGCCCCGGTCCGCCCCTGGAAGAGGATGGTCCGCAGGGAAGCGGGTCCTCTGGGTTCGCAAGCTCTGACCGCGGGGTCCCCCCACTGAGCACTGACGAGTGCTCCGCCGGCGGAGGAAGGCAGTGGAGCACGCGGACGTGCTGTGCCACGGGGGTGCACAGCACGAAGTGCAATGCCTGGGACCCTCGCCGTCGAGCCTGCAGGACGGGCACGGTTCAAAGCAGCTGATGCGGCCTGGCCACCGAACACGCGGTTTGGCCTGCTCCTCGATGCCACGCATGACGAAGGCCGCCGTCACGAAGGAGCGCGCTCGGCACCATGCGCCGCTGTCTCGGTGCGGCCCGGCGTTGTCCCGTGTGTGCGAGACAACGTGGAGCTGACGCTGGCCAACCCAACGGACAGCCCAGTCGTCATTCCCCGCCACGCCGTCATCGCGGAAGTGTACCTGATCGGGCTGCAGCCGGACGCCGCGCCACCGCGCCGCTGCGCCACGGAGGTTCCTGTCGCGCCGGCCCGCCGCGTCGCACGCAACCGCGCCCCCATTGCCCCGGACGCACCGTTGCCGCCCGCCCTCCAGGAGCTTCTGGACAGGGCCACCGACCTGGACGCAGAGCAGCGACACGAGGCCGACGGCTTTCTTCGCGAATTCCACGACGTGTTCTCCAAGGATGGCGAGTACGGCTTCTGCGACCTCGTCGAGGTGCCGATCGACACGGGCGACGCGCGCCCCATCGCACAGCCGGCCCGCCCCATCCCCATCCACATGCGGGCTGAGGTGCGCAAGCAGTTCGAGTCGTACCTGCGTGACGGCGCCATCGTGCCGAGTACGTCCGACTGGGCCTCGCCGCTCGTCCTCGTCAAGAAGAAGGACGGCACGGTGCGCATCTGCACGGACTTCCGCATGCTCAACTCCGTCATGCGCGGTACTGCCCTGCCGCTGCCCCGCGCCGACGTGCTGCTGGAGGAGCTCGGCGGCCACGAGTGGTACTGCGCCGGCGACTTTGTTTGGGGTTACCACAACCTCAAAATCGCCGAGAAGGACCGCCACAAGACGGCCATCATTGTGCCGGAGATGGGGCTCTACGAGTACGTCGTCCTCCCGTTCGGGCTCAAGACGGCTCCGGGGATATTCCAGTCGGTGATGCAACGCGTCCTCTACGATCCCCTCCCGGACGGCGCCGTCGAGGCCCCCGTGCCGGACACCACCACGGCGGTGTACCTGGACGACCTCGCCGTGGCCGGCAAGACGTTCGCCGGCGTCCTCGCCCGCATGCGCCAAGTGTTTAGCCGCATTCGCCGGTCCGGCCTGCTGCTGAAGCCCAAGAAGTGCACGCTGTTGGCGCGGTCACTCCGGTACTTGGGCCATGTCGTGTCCGCGGCTGGCGTTGCCGTCGACCCCGAGAAAACGGCCAAGATTCACGACTGGCCGACGCCCCGGAACAAGGACGACGTTCACAGCTTCCTCGGCCTGTGCGGCTACTACCAGACCTACGTGCCGCGGTACACGGAGATCGCGCGGCCGCTGCAGCGACTGCTCCGGCTGAACGTGCCCTTCGAGTGGACGCCAGACACGGCCGCCGCCTTCGTCGCCCTCAAGAAGGCCCTCACCTCGCCGCCCATCCTGGCCACTGCCGTCCTCACGGAAGGCCGGTTCGTCTTGGACACCGACTGCAGCGCCTTCGCCCTGGGGGCCGTCCTCTCACAAATCCAGAACGGGGAGGAGAGGGTGATCGCGTACCACAGCAGGGCCTTGACGGCCTCGGAGACTCGGCTGTGCGTGACCATGCGCGAGCTCCTGGCCATCGTGGACAGTGTGAGGAAATTCCATTTTTACCTCTGCGGAGCACCGGAGTTTCTCATCCGGAGCGACCACGCGGCACTCCAGTGGCTGAAGAAGTTCCGGAACCTCGACGGCAAGCTTGCGCGCTGGGTTGAGTGGCTGGAGAGCTACAATTACGTGCTGGAGTACCGCAAGGGCACGCAGATGACTCACGCTGACGCCCTGTCTCGGTACCCGTACCCGACGCCTGCCTTGCGCCCGTGCCCTGACACCTGCCCCAAGTGCCTGCGCCTGGAGCAGAAAGAGGAAGGCACCTTCCAGCATCGTCGCGCGGCTGCCCGGCGCACGACCGTGGTGCCGAACCCGGACTGGTCCGTCGAGGAGCTCCAAGCGGGACAGAGACTGGACCCGGGGATCAAGACAATCCGGGACGCCATGGAGCACAACCAGGACCGGCCGGCCCGAGAAACAGCTGAGGCCTACAGCTGGGAGGCGCACTGCCTCTGGCAACAATGGCAGAGCCTCTCCATCCAGACCGGACTGCTGTATCGCGCGTGGCGCCATCCCACGGCACCCGACAGAATCACGTGGCAACTGGTCCTGCCGCGGTGCAAGGTGCGCGAGGCTGTGACGACCTTCCACAGCGTCCCGGGCACCGGCAGCCACTTCGGCGTCCGGAAGTCCCTCTGCACCCTGCGGGAGCGCTTCTACTGGCCCGGCATGTATGACGACGTGCGAGACGTCATCAACGCGTGCGAGACCTGCATCCGGAAGAATGGACCGGCAAGACGCACCAGAGCCCCCCTGCGAGGTGTCCTCACCGGCTCGTGCCGTACCAAGTGGCACGTCGACATCCTGGGGCCCCTACCACGGACGACGAGCGGCAACCGCTACTGCCTGGTGGCCATCGACAGTTTCTCCGGGTGACCCGAAGTGATGCCCATCCGAACCATCACTGCCGATGTTGTCGCTGGCGCCCTCGTCCGCGAGGTGTTCTCCCGATTCGGCGCGCCTCGGGTGGTGCACACTGACCAAGGCCGCCAGTTCGAAGCGCACTTGTTCGCCGAGGTTATGGCCATGTTTGGCATCCGGAAGAGCCGGTCCCTGGCCCTACACCCGAGCAGCAACGGGAAAGTGGAGCGCTTCATGAGGGTCATCACGGGACACCTGGCCCGGATGGTCCGGGACGACCAGACCGACTGGGACGAGGTGGTGCCGCTCATCATGATGTCCTACCGGGCCATGCCACGCAGCGCCACCAAGTACAGCCCAGCAGAAGTCATGTTCGGACGCAACATCATGCTGCCGGCCGACCTGAACCTTCCTCCCCCGCCGGACGCGGGCTACGAGGACGACGACCCGACACGGTACCCGGCGTGGCTGCGAGAGCGCCTCCGCTTCATCCACGAGGAGGTTCGGCGCAACATGACGACGGCCCAGGCGCGGGCCAAGGAGCACTACGACGCGGCCGGCACGTTCAACCCGATCCGCGAAGGACAAGAAGTGTGGCTGTACGCCCCGCGACGCCGGGTCGGGCGCAACCCGAAGATGGAGTGTCCCTGGGAAGGGCCGTACCGCGTCGAGCGCGCCCTGAACGACGTGACCATGGAGATCCGGCCCCTGTTCGAGACGGCGTCCCGGCGCAGGCCGCGGAACAAGATCGTGCACGCGGACCGCCTGGCCCTGCGTCACGCCATCCCCGCGCTTTCCCGCCAAAACGCCAGGCGCTGACAAAGCCTAGCCACCTTGCCAGGGTTGCCTAGCCACGGCTGTCCCACTTGCCGCCGGCACCCGCAGCAATGGATCTTCGAGACGCCCTCGCCGGACTGCGGCAGCGAAAAAGCAGGGAGTCGCGGACCAGGAAGACGAAGTCGCGTGCCCACGCTGCGGTCCAGACCGCGCGCCAGCTGGGCGTGACCACGCAGACGACGCAGACTCCGCGGGGGCCGCTGGAGAGAGAGCGCGCTGCCGTGCAGAGTCGGGACGCGGCGTCCCAGACGTCGCCGACCAGAGAGCGGCAGCCCAACGTGAGCCGCGATCGCCGGCACCGCCAGGTTCGTCAGCAGCAGCACGGAGGTACCGCGCGGCCCGGCCCTGCAACTGGGCCCCAGCGCCGGTGCCCCCGACGCCGGACACCGAGCAGCCGTCAGGACGCGGGTGGACGGAGCCGCTCGCGCCTGTGCCGCGGGCAGCAACAGCAGCAGCAACAGCAGCAGCAGCGACAGCGGACGCCGGAACCTCGCGTCCGTTCGGTCATCGTGAGGCCGACGGGTCCCAGGACGTCAGCGGCACCCGAGACCGAGACGACGCCGGCGGTCCAAGAGAGGACTGTGGCGCTCGAGACTGGCACGCCGACAGTGCCGGACGACCCGGCGACGGCCCAAGCCGCGCCCCTCAGCGTTGGCACCGGCATCGACGAGATCACCCAGTGGCTGCAGGAGCTCGCCGGCTGTGCCGGACACCAGGCGGACGACGGGATGGACGTCTTGGAGCTGGGACTCTAATCTTCCAACGGAGGGGGGAGTGTTGGGTTCCTGGCTTCTCGACGGGCCCCCGGCCCGACACCCCCACACGAGCCGAGCAGCCGGCCCGAACACCCGAGCGCGACCGAAGCCGGCGCCATTGTCGCGGAACCGATAAATGGCGGCGCCCTGGCGACCGCGGGCTGAGAGCTCTGCCAGCCACGGCCGCGACCAGCAGTACTCGTGCACCAAGCCCTCAATAAAACCCTTCCAACTTCAGTTACCTTCCTTGACCCCTGACTCGCCCCCTCTAACCCTCACCCACCACCCAGAGACACAACATTATTACCTTCTGGTGAAATAACTAGGCGAAAAAAAAAACCGGGATGAGGGCGCATCTATACGGCTTAGCGCAGCGCACGCCTGCCCATTTTGAGGCGCCGGCATGGAGAGCACCCCCCCCTGCGCAGCACGCGCACAACTAAGAGGCACACGCCGGGGCCTGCACGGTGGATCCCGCGCAGGTCCGGACAGGGTTGCCGCCTCGACCGAAAATGCCGCCCTCTTAACTGGCCCTGGCACCCACGTTCACCTCCTGGCGCGGCCCATGAGCGCCCCGCCCCCCCCCCCCTCCCTGTGGGGCCCGCGGACCCCGCCTTCCAAATGTCCAAAAGAACGAACCATGTCACGCGCGAACCCGCAACCCTGTCGCGCAGTGAAATGCTTGATCCTAAGGATCGGGTTTCCGTCGCCGACACCAGCGCCACAGGCCGCGGCGCCACAAGAGTCTCCGGTGTCCCCTCCCCCTTCCACTGGACTGACGCCTCCAAAACATCGTCGCGCGACTCTCTTAAACTCTTCCTTCGGCGCGCGAGAAAGGAGCAAACGGCGGAACCTGTCGTGAAAACAAAGACGCCCAGAAGAAGAATGAAATGCGCGCAGGCAGGCGTTCACCACGGCGGCGGCGACCTCCCACTAGTCCAACGCCGACCGTTGCTCCTTCGCCCGCGGCCTTCCCCTGCGGCTTCCCCTCGGGCCTGCTCGTGGGCGGGGGTTGAACCCACCGCGACGGCCGGGCCCTTGGAATGGAAAAAGTGTACTGCTATGCCCGTTTTGCGGCCAAACTCGGGGGTTGCGTCACGGCGTCACGCGGTCGGCTGGGGCGCAGGGACGGCCGCCGTGTGAGCCCCGCCCGGCCGAGCGTGGCAGGCGTCTTGGGGTAAATCTGGGCGGGTTTTTAAGGCGAGGCAGGCGCCACACGACACTAACACGGGGCGCGTCTCACCACCGCGAGCCTCCGCCCCGCCTCGTCCCCGCCCACGCAGCCAGCCTATAGCGGCTTAGGGGCGTGCACGTCGCACCGCCCACCACACGCTGCTGCTCGGCCCTTGCGGCCACTCAGATCCCCGCGGAACGAGCGGCCCGGGGCCGCCGGCCCGTGCGTGTCGTGGCGCGTCGCGGACGCCGCCGCCAACAGCTGGACCTCGTCGCACGTCATCGCGGCGCGGGCTCGCCCGCTACCAGAGACAGGGCGACTCGATTTCCGCAGGGCTGCGTAAAAAAGTTGCCGCGTCGTTGAGGGGGCTGCGGCAGGGTGGGTAAACCGGGACAGCGCGGATCTTCTCGGTAAGTACCCCAGACACAGTGGGGCAGAAGACCGTTGGGGCGGACAAAATTCTAGACGCGTTTTGAGTTTCAGCAGTCGACTAAGATAAAATCAAAAACCGGGACCCTCGAACTCGAACGTGTGACCCCACGCAGACTGGATTCCATCGGGTATGGCAGAGCAATCCTTTGGTGGCGGTCTCTCGTTCGATTTCGATGTCCCAATTGGCGACGCACACTCTAGGAGTTTCAAAACGCGTCTAGAATGTTGGCCGGCTCTCTCTAACGGTGTCTCTGACCCACTGCAGCCTCAGTGCCCCGCCGCGCGCCTGCCCGCCGTGCCCTGGCTTGCTCCTTTCACTCGGTTGGCCCATTCACTTCAGGAGAGCCCTCGAAGGAGCGCCCCCTCCCGTGTGGCGCGCGGTGTAACTACGGCCCGCCCTGCATCGCACTTTAATTGATGTATGGGTCATCCGATAGCAAGGCCCTCTTTGATGCCCGACAAATGGCCTTGAGAGGTTGTCATTAAGCTTCACGGGACAGGACTTCGGGCCTCATCCGGGCCACTGGATCCATCCACATGCGAGACTGCAAGCTGGGGCTCGGCCCGCCGCATGGACTCGGCCGCTTTCGCCGGCCCTCTAGCTTCCCGGGCCCGCCCAAATTTCTAATCAAATCGACCCCTCCCCCTCCCACCGCCGGACAAGTCGGACCAATTACCTGAGGCGGACGAAAAGCAAGGCGAGCTTCGCGCCTCCTGCTTCGGGTTTTGTGTTACCCTCGACCGCCCTGGTTTGTCGGTTACGGTGTGAGTTTTGTCGCTGCCCATTTTCGCGGCTATTTTGGTTTTTGTCTTCCTCGTTTGTTCGCTGCCGCGTCGCCGGCCACCCGCACCGCAGCCGCCGTTTCGACGTCCCTGTCGCAGCCTGGCATTTCGAGCTGACCAGAGACCGATGGACGGCGGCGGCGGCGGCCCGCGGTGTCGACGCACTACGTCTCTCTCGCACCCACGGTTGCGTACGGTGGGGAGGTGCGACAGAGATCGTCCGTGTTACGGCGGACGTGCTCAATTTCCGGCGACAACAACGCGCGCCGTGGTGTTCGCTGTTCGCAGCCGCGCACACACGCCCCTGCTTGTCCTCCGTCCGGCCGAGTTTACACAAACCAGCGCCGACGTCCTCCTGCCGGGGAAAGGGGTTGGGGCATCCTGGTTAGCGGTGCGTGCGACGCATGGCCTGGCTGGCTGCGGGAGCCGACTCTCTGTTCTCTCTCGGCACCCACGCCTCGACGGAGGGCGAGAGAGGACAGGGCTCCCAAAGCACTGGTTACGGAATCAGCTATCAGCTTCGGACAGGGGTTGACGCGCGGCGCACACGTCCGCTCTGATATCGTGTCGGCCCGTTCTCTCTCTCTCTCTCGCTCTCTCTCTCTGCTCTCTCTCTCTCTCTCTGCTCTCTCTCTCTCTCTCTCTCTCTCTCTCTCTCTCTCTCTCTCTCTCTCTCTCTCTCTCTCCCCCCTGGACGGTCGAGGGGTTGGGGCGGCTGCGGTGGATGCGGTGCCAGCTCCGTCCCGCCGAGACGCGTGCACGAACGGCATGATCGAGGACGGGAAGCTAACAGTGGAACGCGGATACACCTACTTCCGGTTACGTCAACTGCAAATTTGATCTCAACCACCCCGGACGCCGTTAAACAGCGCGGCGACTCGCGCAACGCGAGCGGCGCAGGCAGGCAGGACACGTGCGAACGGCCATGTAGGGGCCCCGGGCGGGGCGGGCGATCCCGGCGCGCGGCCGACATGGTCCGCATCGCAAACGGGCGGTAACAAGTGGGCAGGCAGGCTTCTAGAGTTGCAGTGCTGATGAGCGCGCAGGAACGTGGCTGGTTCTATAGGCCCTTGGGCCCGGCCCTGGCTCGGCCTGGCCACGGCCCTCCGCGCCCCGTCATGCCTGGGATGGTAGCACGCGCGCCTATCTGCTTTGCGCCCGCAGCGGGACACCTTGGTCCGTTCCACCGGTCAAGCACAAGACCCAGGGCCGAGCCAGTGGGCCAGGCCATAGCGGGCAACACGCCGGCCCGCCCGGTCCTCATTCAGTGCGGACGGCGGCCCAGCATGGGGCGAGCGAGTCATCAGCGGCCCATTCATTGACAAGTCTGGCAACGGCCCCATATTCGCCTCAACCCCGTGCGTGCCCGCAAAAAAAAAATACCAAAAAAAACACACGCAAATACGCATATCTTTAAGGGACTACCAAAAGGAGAATTTCTCGAAAAGGTCCAGTCTCCATCTTCGAAACAAAAAAGCGATAGTGCGCGACATAGCATAACGGAGTGAACACGTAGCTTCAACTCCTCGTCTTCATAGGTAACTTTTTTTCAGGGCAGAGCTTGCCATTTCCGCGGATCGCGCCTGGCGCCAATGTCCCCGGCCGCGCATGGGCACGACGCGCCCGGGCGGCGGCGCTGCCGGGGCTGCAAGGGCCGAAGGTGATCATCCCGTCCACCAAGAGCGCGTTTTATTCCGTCTCGGCCTTTGGATCGCCAACCGCACTAGGCTGGAGGAGATGCCGGACCTCGCGGCGCGCCATCTGCGGGAGCACACGGCACGCGTCACGGGACAGACAGACTGGCAGGCTGTAGGCAGATTTGGCTGCTGGTGCCCGCTCGAGCGTAACTGATCCGGCTTCCACCCGGACTCTCACAGAGTCTCTACCACTTTCAAAACAAAGTACACAGTTTGGCGACCTCTCTGCCAGACTACGGCGCGGCGCACCCTTCGCTGCGGCCTTCGATCAGCCTACACCGCAGCAGTCTGCAGCGATGCGCCATCGCCTCGGGGGCTGTTCATTGAATTTAGCGCCGCGCGCCGCTGTCCAATGTGGCGAGGATCAGCCACTACTCCCCATCTCCTCCCCTTCTCTCTCTCTCATCTCTCTCTCTCTCTCTCTCTACTCTGCTCTCTCTCTCTCTCTCTCTCTCTCTCTCTCTCTCTATCTCTCTCTCTCTCGCTCTCCCTTCCCCTCCCGCCGTGCCGGCTTTCTCACTCAGCAGTCGGTTCATTCAACTGAGCAGCTATAGCTGACTGCGTGGCTCGCGACTTGCCTCACCCCCTCCCCCCTCCTTTTTCCCGAGCCAGACCACCATAGCTAATGCACTTCGGCAGCGCTTCGCATGAGTGCGAGCGAAACACGACAATAAGCAAGCGCTGTCGTGCAGCCCACCTATTAGCGGCAGGCGTACGAGGTCCGGTGGCGCTCCAGGAGGCGGGAAGCGCGATGGATTCCGTCTGGTGAGACGGCGAGGCACGGGTCAGCGCGTCGAACGAATATAAGCACAGTGGGCGCCGCGTCGGTCGGCGCCCCTCGTTGGAGGCCTATAAAAGCGTCTGCGCCCGCAACTGCGCACGACGAGTTATCTCCTCGCTTTGAATTCTTGAAACTTTCAGGTTGACAGTAGCGTTTCTTGTGCTCGCCATGGATACTGGCGCAGTGCCACGCAGGTGGCACGGCTGGCTAGCCCTTGCGGCCCCGCCCCGCCGTCACTCGGGCCAGCCCTTGGGCACTGCAAACCCGCGTCATCTAGCCGCGACCCATGGCGAGCCGAGCGACGTCGAGGCGAGCGTGCGTGCGAAGGTTGCACAAACGCACAGGGGGAGGGCGATTCTGCTGAGCAGATGATGCCTTGTCACAGAGCAAAACACATAGGGAAAAAAGTTTGGTTGCAGGGTCAACGAGACCGAAAATGTTCGTTAATATTGCGGGCATCGCTGCGATCGGAAAAGTTCACTCCTAGGCACACAACGAGATCGTATGGAGGAACTTCGTGCCGCAAAACTTGGTAGGAAAAGGGTTGCAATCGTCATCTATGGCCGAGCGACCTTCTTCCTTGTGTCGTACTTTGCCTTCTTCTTCTTCGCTCTTCTCTCTTCTTCTTCTTCTTCTTCTTCTCTTCTTCTTCTGTCTTCATTCTTCTCTACTTCTTCTTTCTTCTTCTTCTTCTTCTTCCTTCTACGGCAGGCTCGGTTCCTCAAAACAAAACGAGTTACACAGCTCATCGGCTTTCAGTTATGATCGACTTAAGGAATTCAGAACGCTTATTCAGTATGCACACATAGCCCAAGAAGAACCATATCCAAAGTCGGTGCAAGTCAGTTCCGATTTAATTTCCTTCTGCGGCCGTCGCTCTTAAGGCGCCCTCCCTCTTCTCTTCGTCATTGCACAGCGGCAGACGCCGCCAGTATGAGGGCCCCGCGGAGGCCGCCCCAATACCACGCGGGCCTGCTGCGCACGGTTGTGGCCAATCGCACTTCCCCTTTCCGGGATGGAGTCACTAGCAATTGGCGACTGATGGTGACCTACACGGGCCAACTGCACATGGCGAGGGCAACGGCATCGGTTGGAATCGCGCGCACACGGTCTGAGAGCACGCGCACACCACAATCCACAGAAAAATGTTTTCTTTGAATCCAGTGACATTTACATGATGCAAGTAATTTTTTTGCATTAATGTGGTCCGGTCGGAGGAAATGTTCTATGCTTTGATGGAAGAGGTAGAATTATCCTTGATTTGTGGTTAGTGTTGAATGAATGCAAAGCTTAGTTAGCTTATTGATGTGACACTCAGGTTAAGCTTGAATAAACTGTTATTTGGTTTAGCAAGAATAATAGTATTTTACGTTGATTGAGTCATTTTTGTGGGGGGACAGCTTCCTTGCCTCTAGGAGCGAGGCTATATTCTTCCGCTGCCCGACCTCAGTTTTTGGCGGCTGTCCTAGCGCCAGTATGAATGTTGTCTGCCATATGGAAGAAACGCGGGCCAAAGGGAGGACCATGCGCGGACAGCGCGCTGCTAATACATCGCCGTCAAATTATCTTTGGCTAACTCTCACATTGAACACTTTTTTCACGGTCCGTGCGCTCGCGGGTCGTCTTCTATTTGCACCCGCAGCGACGGGCTTCCCCGCCAAGCGACATCCGCGTCCGCGGGCAGACCGAGGGCTGTCAGTGCGCAGGCAACACCCAACCTTGGGCCCACAGAGATCAGACACAGAGTCTAGCCAATGTGCCGGCCACGGTGTCAGGCCACTAACGATGTCAGCCCATGGCGCGGGAGAGGTCTCCGCACGGCCCCTTTCGTCATTCTCGTAATTGTCATAAGTCTAGGAGCTCGTCGAGTGGTCGCCGCTGCCTAGTAGCCGTTCTACGGTAGGCAACGCATACTATGATATCAGAGGCGCTCATAATAATCTTGATCGTGTAATTGGACCAGAGCAATGACCAGATAGGCATGCAGGCCAAGTCCTCAACCAGTGCCCGCTGCTGATTCTGTTTGGCTTAAATTTCATCCAAGATTGGCAGCCGGCTGGTTCCGCGCTTGCAGGTTGCCTTCCATTCGTGTGCAACACTGCGGCCAGGTTGCAGCCAGCAGCGGCCACTCTAGACAGTGCGTCGGCAACTCGGCCAAGTGATACCGCCCATTTCGCGACGTGGGAAGGTAAAGGGCCATCACTGGGTGTGGCATCATTGTGCGGGTCAGTCGAGCTTCTCCGTCTAGATCTCTTGTATATTGGCTGGCCAATCTGCTAGTATATTGTACTAAAACATCGGAGGCCAAATGATTCGTTTATCTCGGAAAAAACAATAAACTACACATAAAAACAAAGCGCAAGCGGAGACAGGAGCAAAACAAGTAAAAGGAATGGCAGCGCAGAAGCCTGTCGTCAACTTTAGCTAAATGATGAATAGTTCGCTCTCCTGACCGCCGCCATCGTTTCCTAAGAAAATGCAGCGGCAATTGTTATTCCCTCTGCTTCCCACCGACGAAGTCTAAAGAATCATACTCAAACAAAAAGGCCATGAGCCTTCCGCTGGCCGCGTCAGCCCGCCTAGTCCCTGGCTCCCGCGGACTGTTTCGCGCACGCAGACCGTCACATCGGAGAGCGGGGCGTCCGGGGAGATGTTTCTGGGTCGTTGTCAAGCTCCGGCGCTGGAGGCCAAAACTCTATACGCGTTTTGTTTTCATCTCCAGAGTCGAGTAATAAGACGCGAAACGAACGTGGTGACGCACACCACATGCCATCACTCGTTCGGAGAGAAATCGCCTATATAAGGCGGTCGGTCACCCATGACTCGTGTTCGAGTCCCATTCAGCGCGACTTACTGATGTCTCAAAACGCTGGTCCGGGTATTTTGTACCCGCTCCCCCGTGCCGGTGCGGACATGGGTTTCTATGCGACCTCCAAGTCTGCACCCAAGGACGCCCATCAAGCAAAGTCTTTTCAACACAAAAAGGGCGCGCCAGGCGGGTGGGGGCAGGGAGGATGCAGTGCGGTTCAATTGCTTTAGGCGAGGCGGGCACTCTGGCTGGCAGCGTCGGATCCCTGCCAAAGTGACGCGCGCGTCACAACTTATCTCGGATCACTCGTGACGCCGTCCAGCCAGGAGAGCCCCACGACTGTTCACGTCGGGCGCGCAACACTTACCCAGACGGGGGCCTCAGTTAGCCTTGGACAGCTACCCGGAAACAGAAGGAACGACGTAAAGTCGTGATGCATGGGCAGCCCACGCCGCACCCACTGCGTTAAGGGCGCGTCTCTTATTTACGTGAAAGGCAAGGTGAGGCCTGGGGTGGAGGTCCTTGAGCCATTTTACACCCATCATCGCTGAGCCTGAGAGCCTCCTTCCTTCTCATTCCTGTCGCTGGTGATACCGACCAAGCCTCGCACTGACCCCCGCGAATTGGGTCCCGTTTGTTGCAGAGGATCCATTCACGGACGCGTACTGTAGCCGCGCTCATCTGCATCCTGCGAGCGAGCGCACTGCCAACGCTGCTGTTCGGCACGTTCTAACGTCCGCATCAGACTTCGTGCTGCCCTACACTGCGGTCGTCCGGGTCCAGAAAGACTCTTCCGGTGGGCGCTGTTCGGCATGTGCGGCCTTGCGCAGCCGCCGCTACGGACGCCCTCCATGCTCACCGGTGGAGGACGGCTAGGGCCACGGCCAGTGGACCCCGGCACCCTCTCTGGGAGACTAACGGGGCACCAACGGGGGACCAACGGCGGATTCGGGGCATAAAAAAACTGGGGCCTCCAGCAAAATGGCCGGTCCACCGCGCCACAATTGGGTTATTTATTAAGTTGTGAGGTCGACAAATTGACTATGGCGTCCAATAGAACTGCAGATGGGAAGCGGGGCGTGTTGACTCTAAGATGATTCTCGGCGTCTTCGAGAGCCGAAAAACAAACCCCCACTCGGCCAGGTGACCAGGGGGACCTTGCGAGTTATGTGCGCCAAGAGGGTGGCTATCGACTTCATATCCGTGCGCAACTTGTCTATACTGTAGCGGTTCTTTTTGGTTTTTTTTTCGTTTCATTTTCAACACGTGTTGACTTGGCCGTAGTTAATATGCCATTGGTAACCAGATGCCCGTGCGGGTCGGCCGTCAATTTTAGCAGACAGCGAAGCCTGTACGTCAGCTCCGAGTCGCTCGTCATGATGCACTCCGTTGCCGCGGTCCGAGAGGTCAAGGCTGGTCATGCGATGCGTGCAATATCGCGCGATTCATCACGCCGTGCGAGCGTCGGCCCGTGGCACGACCGTTGGGGTCGCAGCGGAACTCCCACAATTAAGTGACATGCGAGTGAACGTCCCAGCTTGAGCAGCGCTGAGATGGTACAGACTGGAGCGAGATCCCCGAATCAACATCCAACCATACGCCTTGTGTACTCTGTTCCTCCACACGGACCAGCATTCGCGCCAGCAGCCCTCGGGGTAAATAAATCGGTCACAGTCGTGCCAAGAGATCGGCGACAAACAGATTACTCTTTGGCACGAGGTCACACATAGAGGTAGGAGTGCGCTAGTGGTCTAGCTCAAAGGGTTGCTAGCGGACACGGCCAGAGAACGCGGCGGGTGCGCGGCGGGGCGCGTGGAGCGGGGCACGCGGCGGGGCGCGGCTGTGTACCGTGTCAGCGTAGCTGGTGTGGCGTACGGCTGGGGCCTTATTAGCTCGTGTCACGCCGCACGCGGACTCAGCGACATCGCCATCCTGCGCACGGATCAGTAGCTCCATGTAACGCACGTACGCCGCGTGCGCCGCAACGGCGAGGTGTCGCATCCCCTCGGCCTCGTCGCGGCACAACATACAGCACGACCGAGGGACCGAACACCGACAATATACACTGCACATGACATACACCGTCAGCAAACACCGCAGCGGCTTACGTCGCCCTGCTTCGAATCGCAGCTGTGCCGGCGTTACACGGCCTGCGGCACAGGCCTACGGACTACTTTGGCCTACGCGACACGTCGCTATAGACTTAATGACTCGGACACGGCCGTCGGGCACGGGTCCTTGAGAAGCCGCCTGGAAGAGAAGGCTGCATAATTTAAACCTAGGGGGCCTAGAGCGGCCCAACGCAAACCTTCTTGCTCCGTAGAGGCCTTCGTGAGCTGTTCAGCCAATCTACCATCACTCTGGGCGGCCCATGAGATGATGACACCCTTCGCCGAAATGCATATAATTCAAAATTGAATCTTGGCTTCCAAAATATAGGGCCTGAGAGGCCTGCGTCAAGTGTACGACCGCTGGCGCGCGGACGGTTACGCAAGGATCTAGATTCATACCCCTCGCGCCAATATACAGGACGGCCGACCCGAAACCCCAGCTCTCGGGGCTTAGGGCCGGCAAAACTGCTCCGCGAATGCCAACGCAAAGGGCGACGCCAGCGCTAACACTGTACGGTATCCACAGGATTATGGCCTTCTAGTGCCACAAAGCAGCGTAGGGCTAGCACCGCCACAAAGTCGGCTACAAAGCCCTATCACAATTCAAGAATTTAAATAGAAAATAAATCATGCCTGCGTGCATAAAGTAAGAAACAACTAAATAAAAGTTAAAATTGTCTGTGGTGCGAACAACTTTAATTGTTTAACGGGCGAACGCAACACGACGAAAAAGGGACCGAGAAGTACTGGAGAGGGACGCCATGGGCGAGACTGTCCAACCGTGCAAGGATTGGCCACTGCGCCGCCAACCGGATTTGCGGCGTGGCAAGGCATGGCTGCGTGGCGATGCCGCACCAGATCTCCGGCGAACCGTAATGACAGTCGCAGCACGGCGACGTTTACACAAGATGCAAAGCCCTTGCACGCCGGGGGCGGGCGGGGCGGCCGGGGGCGACCAAGTGGCCCCGCCTGCCGCTATCAGATGGGGGCGGCCCCGTCGGGAACACCACGGTTGTACCATCTCCGCCGCTAGCCGCAGGTTCGACTGGGGATCGTGGCGACTGCAGCATCGGGCTCGGCCGCCGACTGGGACGCTGCGCTGCTGTGCCGCCTGCTGCGCCTTGCGTGTACGGCCGTGCCGGTCCGCCGGTCCACGCGATCTGTACCCCAGCGGCTAGGGCCCAGGTTCACAGTGGGCCGGAAGGTTCTTTACGGCAGCCAGTAACGCCAAAAAGCTTTGCACATCAAGGCAATTATTCGCCTGACAGCTCAAGAGGTCGGTCGTCGTAGTTGGGCCGTCCGTCGTAGATGGCCGTGGTACGTCCACTTCGCCTCGCCTGAGCCCCTTAGGTTGTGTGGGCCTGAGGGGTGGGCTCAGGGTCGTCGTCCGAGAAATACAGTCAGTCCACACCCACGTTCAACACGGCCCCCTCAACTATTTCTCTCGCGCCAGGTTCTGCGCCGCGCCGGGACATGTTTGATATAGTACCAATCTCCCACTGATGGGTGAGGGAGGCGGCACGATAGATAAGGTGCTGTCCCTGGAAGGAACAAAGAAATAGCCGGCAACCATGCCGCGCGGGGTGCAAAAAATAGGTGTAGGACAAATATTAAGTCTATTACAAACAAAGGCAGAGCTCGAAATAGCTGATCCTGCTCGGTACCTATGCTCGAGCACTCACACGGGCCGTCACTGAGTCCCTCTCCTTAAACGAGACGCGACACGACTCAGGACGAGGTGTCGCGGGTATAGGGGGCCAGACAGACAGACAGAAGACGAACGAGCGGACAAGACAGACTGGCTCAACTCGTGCAATCCTCAGTCAGTAGTCCGTCCTCAGGCAATAATGTACGTGGGGTTCGTGAGTTGAGTATTCACGACCACGCAGGTCTGGCACTGGAAGGCAAAGGTATTAGGGCGGCCGAAGCTGAGCGGGGATGGCGGCGCTCAGCGAGCCAGAGGTGCACGGACGGCCCCGCGCGGGGCGGTCCGTAAGTCAGGACTACCGCGTTCCGGACATAGACGCCCCCCAGCGCTCCCCCTTAGTGTTTGTCTTGGAGCTCGAGGCATCTGCGCAGAACTGAAAACCCGAAAATGGTGGCGGTATGTCCGAGGTGGCTTGCGCGATATCACAGGGCACTCACTCTGAACTCGCCAACCGCGGCACCTATACGTCTGGTCTCGTTCCGACGTGCCTATGTCGTCGACGTATACCAGCGCGTGGCCTCGCAGGAGCTGGTCCGCCTGGAGCGGCTCTCCCTGGCCAATTAGAGTGATCTACGCGGGACGCAGCCCGCTCCCGCCAAGAGGGAGAGAGAGAGAGAGGACAGAGAGTGAGAGTCATGACATGGCCTGTGTGTGTTGTGTTCGCAGGGAGGGCAACGGGTACCACAGGCGAGAAGGACGCGCCTCTGAGAGCACGCTGGCTTTGTGCAGACACTTGCGACGACATCTAGTCCGATGTGACACCATCGATCCATGACCTCGCTTCCGTGACATCGTGTCCGTGACATCGTGTCCGTGACATCGCGTCCGTGACATCGTGTCCGTGACATCGTGACTGCGATGTGGCAGCAGCACGCACGCTCCCAACGCCTCGTCAAGCCAATCGTTATAAACTTCTGCGATTTTGCTTTGGAAGAAACGTAAAAAGCTTGCGTATTTTCCGTCGTGTTTTCTTTGACAAAGTTTTCAAAAGTGTCTCTCTCTTTTGTTTGTTAACTGTAGACTTAAGTAGAGTTATATTAACAGTAATGAGTGTGACAAAACTTGAAAGTACAACGAGCCAAGAGTGAAGGAGGAACCATGTTGCCAAGGTAATTTCCCGATCTATATTTAAAAGCCCGCCGACGAAGCGGAGGGCTCGACGCCATGACGTGACTTTGTAAGATAAACGAAAATAGAATAAAAAAACAAAAACATTGTCTACAGCCAATCCAATCCAATTCCATCCACCACTCCACTTCCCGGATGTGCGTTTGGCCGGCATCATGTGCACGGCGGCGCGTGGCGCGTCGCAAACAAGCAGATCGTCGAGTGGGCCGGGAAATGGAATGAAAACACTAGCACTGCATTTGGGCGACTAAAACTTTATTCCGCTGCCAAAGTCAGGAATATTAAATTCACAAAAATCCATCGAAATTCTTCTGAAAGTTCAGTTAGTTTTGCCCGAAATTCACCAAAATTCAACAGAAATTTATTTGACTTGTACACCGAAATTCACAGGACACGCCGTGAGCCTGACAGCGAGCCCGACGGCCACCCCATGACGCCAATCAACCTCCACAAACAGGGCGACGCGTAATAGCAGCGACCGTCAAGAAACTCCTGTGTACTGTTTGGCGGCGCCGCCCTTCCGGTCCCCGAGCACCGCCGTCGCCATCAATAGCGCCGTCCTGAAACACGCCGCTGTCTGCAGTCCGGGCTGCTTCGCCTCT
>CM060086.1:3128291-3297898 GCA_030522485.1 Stenchaetothrips biformis
CAGTATTCGAAATATCTTCCCAATATATATATTATATATATATATATTTATTTATATATATATTATATATTTATATATATTTTTTTTTTTTTTTTTTTTTTTTTTTTTTTATTACTTATTATTTTAACTCTCCTCTTTTTTTTTTCTAATTTATCAGAGCAACACTACACCCTCATGTTTGATGACAATTCTTTTTTATGTCTTATTTATTCTAGATTTAAAATTTAGTACTAAGGTCTAAACAGCATGTAAACAATTCCTTTAGGTAAACTTATTTTTACATATTCAGCAAATTCCCAATTAACATCATTCCCCCAATAAATCAATACCCTAGGTTTATACCGTTGTAAAAATAAATTTATTCTTTCTTCTACAAATTCTGATGAGTCTATTTGGCTCATCGGTTTAATTTGAAGCGTTTGGATCCCCTTCCCCCAATTAATGGGGGCATCCAGCCAGGTTGGACTAATTAAAGCGCGTTTTTCATCTGGAGATAATTCCAAGTCCCATATTTTAAGATAAGTAAATTTTCGTACAATGCGGTATATAAGGATTCCAAATTCTTCATTCAATGCTCTACACTGCACAGAGTAGTGCATTGAATGCACGCAGCTTTCCTGTAGCGACTTTACCACATTTGGAAACTCCTTAAGTACTTCATAAGTAAAAGTCATCTTGCCTTTAATTTTAACACATAAGACTTTCTATATTATTGATGTATGCAACTTTATCCCCTTTCTTACAGAACCTAAAATAATTGGTCTGATCCCATTTTACATACAACCCTGTCAATTCTATTCCTTTAACTTTCAATTGTTTTATGCAAAATCCCAGAAAAAGAACCAATCCGCCGTAACTAGCGTCTTCCCCGGCCAGTGGTGAGAAGGTAACAACTAACATACCTTTTTGGGTATCAATACAATTTTCCTCCTTTTCAATATTCCAGCATTGCTGACAATAAACATCCAACAAAATTTTTCTGGTACTATATCCGTGTTTGCCTCTCCGAACTTCTCTTATTTGTCCCACTGGCAGAGCTAAGACACACAGTGCGGCCAGAGGTGGAACCTCCAGATGAAAACTCATTTTACAACAGCAAGATTAACTTAAATTATTTTCTACTTTACACATACATACACACATTTTTTTTTTTTTTTTTTTTTTTTTTCTTAATCAAGTTCAAGTTACACATTCAATTCTATCACTGCCCTTGCTCACCGAGTTCTGTGACTGCCACTGAAGTGCTGATTGAATTAACTTCACTTCTGTTTGTCCGACTTCACTGTTCTTGGGCGGCGCTACCCCATGCTGGTGGGCGGGGTATCGCCGCGTCAGCCAGCTGATGGAGCGCTGGCGCTGGGCACCGGCGGCCTTCCCCGCTGGCAGCGCACTGTGAGGCTCAGCGCCGTGAACTCGGATGACCTCGGTCAGCTGTTCTCGTGACTGGCACGTCACGCTCGGCTCGGTCCTCACACTATCTCGACTGCCTCCTCCTCGTCACGTTCGTCATTCCGGCGCAGGCGGGACAGCGTCATCTGTTGATTATAAACATTAGCTGAAATTTGTCTGATTTGGGCCTGCTCTAACTCGCCCGAGTAGAAGAGCAGTAGGATATGATGCAACCGATAGACCAGGTATACCAGGTACGTTAGTACAGCCATGGCATACTCAAATTGGGTGACCTCGACTGTGATGGTCAGGCTGGCTATCATTGAAATTATGACTCCTATCATACACGCAAGGGTGGGCACCAACATTTCGCTACATCGTAGCTCCAAGGCCGTATTCAAATGCAGCGCCAATCCCGCATCAATGACCGAGTACATGCTAGCCATGATGGGTAGAATAGGGTGGTACCTCCCAGAGTCATATTCCCCGAAATAATACATTGCAATTAAATACAAAGTGCTGCCAACCGCCATGATCATGTCGATTCCCATCGTGATATCTACATGCACCTCGTTTACTCGAACTAACCGAGAATGAAAGCACGGCATTTTTTTTTTTTTTTTTTCTTTTTAATTACCCCTTTTTACACTAAGTTACCTGTGTTCCTGGCCTACTTGTTTTAGTATGGAGCTGGCCGGACCGGGTCCCTGGTTGTGGCCAAGTCCTTAGGTTGACGCCCGCGCTTCCTCTTGAGGAGTGCCGCTGACGCCTGGTGGTCCACTGGGTCTTCAAGTGCCGTCCTCAGACGACTTAGCCTGTCCCGGAGTGTGGGGGATGGCGGGTGGTGGAAACTGGGCAGTGGGGGCGTCACAGCGGCATGCAGGGCGTCCAGCTGTTGCTCGCTCAGCGCCTGACCGTCCTGGTGTGAAGTGCCTTCGTCGCGCTTGGGAGGGACTGTACGGAGGGCTACCATACGAACCCCGCGCAGTGCTGCCAATCTGTGGTCACTGTAACACTCGCTGAATGATGGATGGCGGGCCGGGCCAGGCTGGGTTATGGGGCTCAGGTGCGGCGGTGATGGCTCCTTCGGGGTCACTCTGATCACCGACACGTCTGGTGGTACCGCGATCGCCGCTTGCTGGGTACTACCCGGCGCTTCCGTTGGTATCGCCGCCTGCTCACTCCACCCTACCGCTTGTTGAGCCGTGTTTACTTGTTCCTGGTGGGTCTCAGCACTCCCTTCAAACACTGGGGGGTCACTTCGTTGGTTTACTTGGCTTTCACTTTGCACAGAGTTGCTTGACTGGATTTGATGGCCGGCGCTGCTTGCTGAGGTGGTCACACGTCCCGTTTGATGTCGTACTACGGTGCGTGACACAGGGCTGCCATTTACTACAGGTAAAGGCTGTGACTGTCCCACCTGGTTCTGTGCGGCACCCTGGGACGGTTGATTGTTGTTCCACAGCACAAACAAGGGTTGGGGTTGTACCTGCTGATTGGCCGCCAATAGGTACGCCGGAATGTCTTCTGACCGCAAGAGCGGCCTGCTGGCTCGCAGCTCCGGGCAATCGAATCTCAAGTGAAAGCACGGAAGTCCACACTTATTACAATATCGGGTGATAGTTGATGGCAGCGTGTTCATATAACCACTGTAGTGCCCGTCGTGAAGAGTCTCGTCGTGAAACAGAATCTTGAAAGCGGACGGTATACGACACTCTACGTGCGTCACTATTGACGCTGCCAAAGGGTGGCACGCCTGGTACGAGAAAAACGTGAAGCTCACGCAGACTCTCTGTGACATCCTCGGTGTGACTGTGACGACTGACTGGGCCCTCTCTGCCCGCCTGCCACTGATAACCACACAACCCTTTACTTCCCCTCCGCTCGATCCGTTCCCCCTCCCTACACTCAGATTATCCCCGCCCCGCTCTGTCGCCGTTCAGTTTTTACTCCTTTTTTTTTTTTTTTTCTTTTTGCTTTACTCGCCTGTCCGCCCTGCCATCGGAGAATCCATGAGTCTCTCCTCCCCCCTTACAAAAAAAAATTTTGCCAAAATTTTTCAAAAATTGTATATGTGAAGGTGCGATAATTGTGAGTTGACGCACACCTGTGGTGGATCGTTGCGTGTGTGTTGTCTGTGCGTGCGCCTCCGGCGTTTGTGTGTTCGCGTGCGCGTGCTCCGTCGTGTGTGTGTCCGCGTGTGTGTGCTCTGTCGTGTGTGTGGGTGTGTGTATGTGTTTACGGGCGAGTTATGTTCCGGGGCGGAGGCGTCGGATTGGCCTCCGTGGTCGTCGCTTGAGCATGTTCCGGACAAGGTGGAACAGGTGGATCCTCCGCCGGTACTGCGGAATAGTACACAACGGGGTTCGGTGGTGGCTGTTGTTGTTGCGTCGCGCGCAGTACCGGATAAATACTCACGTGATCCGAGCCATTCGCCTTTGGCCTTACCAGTGTGCCATAGTGGTTATTAGTTTTCGCATACTCGACATGGCTAGAACCGAGGGGATGAACTGCCGGTCCCATTACCTCGTAACCACTTTCGCTGGGCGGCTGTTGCACAAGAGGTGGGGCGCGTGCATGTAAATGAGCCACTGCATATGGGCTGTGGGCCCACTCAGTGCCGCCCGCCGCGCCAGTGGGAGGGGGAGGTGGGGGTGGATGCTCCGGGCAGTCCTTTCCCGGCGGGTATGACGTCTCTGTTTGCTGCTCGGTAGAGCTGATTTTATTGATTTTATCTTTAACATGCGTGTTCACTAAATGATTTGTGAGAGAACTCCACACCGCGGCAAACAACGCTAGCGACAACCCTAAAGTTTGGTAAAGTGAAATAGCATTGATGGCCGTCGAGAGCACAAATTTGAGCGTTTGGAACAAAAAGATCACTCCAATGCAGGAGGCGGACAAATTTCCAAAGAGTGAAACACCGGCCCAAAACCTGTCCCACGCGTCCTGAGCAAACTTATGCATTTCCTTCGGGGAAAACAATCGCGTGCTATCCCAGTTCGTATCTACGTCCATTCCAGCAACGCGACGGGCTAGTGTATTTATCATCGCCTGCCGTTGCTGGGGAAATAACATATTTTGCGTCAATTTTTCCATGTCATCCTGACTATAAATACCGTTTTTTCCGATGTTTCCTATGTGGTCAAACCGGAGCGTTACGTCCGGTGTGGGTTCTAACATACGCGGTGGGAGTGTAATCTGAACTCCTGGAGACATGGAAATCCACGTCTCTGCGTCCAGGCGAAAGAGCGCCGGCGCGATCGGATTACACTGCACCTCGCGAGCAAAGGTTTGTAAAATCCGCGACATCGGTTCGAGAAAATACGTTAGATTATTGTACGTAACAGGGAGAGCATCATAACAACGGTCCGTTTTGCGGATCGCCACCGGCACCATGGGGCACTTCATGATCGCCAGGGATTCACCATTCACCTGGGCAGTCATGCCGTGTGCGCCCAGATTTAACAGTGACGCCGCCGCCTCTGGCGCAATTTTAATGAGCGTTAATTTTTGCCGCAACAATTGTTGTTCCAAAAGACAACGCCGCATAATTGAATGAGCATGCAGCTGTTGCAGTGACTGTTTCATAGAAACTTCCAGGTACTGTAACTTCGTTGCAAAGAAATTAATTAAAGAGGCTTCTAACGGATTATTATTTTTCTTCTTAAAATGAAATTTCTCATTATTTTCTTGCTCAATTAAAAAGACACCAGGGTGATCAGTTTGAAACATTTTTTGATTACATTTTATCATGGGCTCCCCTTTCCGTACCGCGAACAGCCTGTCAGGTTGGGCTATCACTTCCCACGTATTATTTTGATGGTGCATTAAATCTTGTGCTGTAATTTCAGTGGCGCTACCCTCATACAAGACATCCAAACCGTGAGCATCACAATCTTTCAGCTCCGGTTTCGTGTCCCAAAATACCTGGCCTGCAAAAATATCGGTACATTTTCCATCAAAATATTTACAAATCACATTTCCCCTCAATTTTACTTCGGCCCGTTCAACATCAATCGTAGCCCAATAATCCATCAGTGTTACTTTCACATTTGCATACGCCACTACGCCACTGTGGCGTCCGTCCCAGTCTACGTACGACCCGTGTGTACAGCCGTCTCGACCCTGCGTTCCGGCTAGGATCAGCTCATAAGGTTTACTGTCGTTTCTAGGGATGTTTGAAATTAATTGATCGTAAAGTTTCATGTCACCAAATTGATTGGCCCGCATGCATTCCTCTCTCGTCAGCTCTCGCACAAAGTCAGTTCGGCTCAAATGAGAATTATGCGACCACATGCCGCAGTAATAATGTACTCGCTCTACCGCTACAATGCATGAATAAACATGCACTGTCTCAAATGACCTGGCCTGCACTATTTGGATTGATTGATTCTCTTTAGGTTGAGCGACGTACGGTGGAACGCACGGCCCAACATCAAGCAAGGAAAGTCTGGAAATATTTACCCCAGTTTGGGCACAGTTGTAGCCAAACAAGGGCGAGTCGAAAACCGTGGCTTGGGCTACTAGGCCCAAGGCGGCTGCCACCCCTAGGGCGAGCAGCGCGCCGAGCCAATCTGAAATGGAGACAAAGTAAATTATAAGTACGCGCCACCTTCAGTATTCCTGCCTTTTATTTCTCCTACCGCTAAAAAAAAAATAAAACAAAAACAATGATTTCACCTTGCCAACATTCTGAATTGGTGCGAGAGAGAGAGACATGCAACCTGGGCGCTGTTAGCTATTACGCGGTAGTGCGGCGGTGCGGCGGAACAAAGAGCCTCCCCTCCTTCCGTTTGACCGCCCGCCGCACAGCTGTGTGTGTGTGTGCGTGTAACGCCATGCGCCGCCCGCGCGGCCCGAGGGCTGCGAGAGTGGGAGGAGTAGAGCGAAAGAGAGAGAGAGAGAGAGAGAGAGAGAGAGAGAGAGAGAGAGAGAGAGAGAGAGAGAGAGAGAGAGAGAGAGAGAGAGAGAGAGAGAGAGAGAGAGAGAGAGAGAGAGAGAGAAAGAGATCGCTCCCACCGTGCTCAGCGCCACCTGATAAATAAAGGAACAAAAACCAATGACTTGGTTTGATTATTGCCAGCGAATTACCCTGCCTTCTTTTTTTTTTCAATTTCCTATTTTATTCGTCGTTGAGTGTATTACTCCTGCCCCCTTCCTCCTTCCTCTTTGCTCAACCCGACTACTGAGGCCAGATGAACTGGGGTTCACCTGTCATCTCCTCATTCAAGATGCAGTGAGACAGGTCCTCATTCAGGTGAAACATGTTGATGACCAAAGGCATGTCTTGAAACACTTCATGCAGCGAGCTGATAACTCGTGGGTAATGCAGGCGGTCCAAACCGCATCCCAGCTCCACCGTTGCAACTTCAACGATGTTGTTGTCCTGCAAGTACTTTTTCAGCATGCAAAGCGCTGAGTAGAACTGGTACCCATGTGGCTTGTTGAAGAAGAAGTACTTGGTGATAAGATTTAAGATCAATCTTTCACCTCGCCACACTGCTACAACGTCGGGACACTGCCGAGGTGTTCCGCGGAACTGACCCCGTATGTCGTATTTTTGATTGATCTCGCGGGCAACTCCCGCGTTCATTTTACCACACTTAGAAACACAGTGCACAATTGGCATGTTCTCCCGGCTGTCCAGGACATTGCCAATGAAATGGAGAATATGCATGCTGATTACTTTACTTTACGTGCGACAGGGTCTGGTTTCTCACGGATTTGTTCAACCTATAACAAAACGATAAATTTGTTTAGTCCAGACTTCGCATGAACTGTCCTCGTACGTCACCTCGCACATTTGGTCCGGCCTGGGGCCGCCCCGCCTCCTCTGGCCACCCGACACCGGCCTCCTCCCCTCTGCGTCCCCCCCCCCCTCATTATTGCTTCCACGTGTACTCCTTGGGGCCCGGACCGACCAGAGAGAGAGAGAGACACACGTACACCCGTCCTTTTCCTTCTCACTTTTGTTTCCTTTCCCTTTCTGTTGGCGTCGCGGCCGATTATCACTCTCTCTACTTCTCAGATAACGAGAACAAGGAAGAATCGGAGTCGGCGTCAATTATTTGCTTATCTCTGGCGCCACCGCCGAGCCTCATCTACTTTGCCGTCTGACCCCTCGGGCCGGCGCCACACTGGCCGGCGCCTCGTCGGCCCAGATGCGAGAGGGAGAAAGGGAGCGATAGAGAGAGAGAGATCCGCGGAGCACAGAGACCCGTTCCTTTGCGCATGTCGTCCGCTACTACCGTCTCAGGGCTCCGGTTCCTCTCTCGGCCTCGTCCGGTCCGATCGACAGACGCGCGTTACTGCACCGCGCAACCTGGGTTTACGGCAAGCGGCGACCCAGCGGCAAGTCGCCACGTTCGAAGAGACAACCCGGCAACAAGGAGGGTGATCACGCAGTCAGGTCGGAAATGGTGATGGCCAACTCGTCCGGACGCGGTCAGCACCCCGGCCGGACAGCCGGGCTCATGCCGCGGCCGTTCTTGCCGCCCTCAGTCACTCGCCCCACCGGCGCTCACCGCTCTCGCGCCCCTGTCCACCTGCAGCGACCAGCATCCCATTGCACGAACCAAATCTCTCTGGGTGTGAGCAGGTGTATTCAAGCAGCATGGGCGCGACCGATTTTATTGCGCCGTTTCCCACCGGCCGAGGCCGGTCGCATTTTGAACCAGTCTCGAACTTTCCATGCAGCCTAGCCCCTTCCCCCCTGCTCCTCTCCTTGTTGTTTTCTTTCCCTCCTTTTTTTTTCAAAACAGTTTTCGTCTCCGTCGCATCGAGGTTGCGTAGGAGGAACTGTCAAACGTATCACTACTTTACGATCCTGCACTTTTGGCCCTTCCTCTTTCCCCCTTGGACACGCCTCCGTTCCCACCGACCGAGGCCGGTCTACACTTGGGACAGAGCGTGGAAGCCAACTCTTGTTTATGACCTCCGGTTAGATACTAACGAATTCTCAGTTTTGTTATCTATCCAAACCGCCATTCGGCCGAACAGGCCGTCTAGACGGCGCCTGATATTTTCGTCTGGGATCATAATTTTCACCGAACCCACTCGCTAATTGCTGACCCCTGGCTTTTTAATCTTATCCTAGTTTTATCACTAAAAATTACGACGCTAGGGGTCACATCTGGTGCCCACCAACACAAATCGGCTGGCCCACCGGACCTTAATAGTACCCTTATCACAATTTTATTTACACTCTTATTTTATTATTGCCAAATTTACACTTATTCTAGTGGCTTTCTACTCGCATGCACTCCTTTCGGTGATCACACCGACTTTTCTTTCCCCTCAGTCAGTTGCGATCCCGAGCATCATGATTTAATCCGGCCTATTGCGCGCGCGCGCGGCAGGGAGGGGTGCCGGCCGGCCGGCCCCTTTTATGGTGTGGCGCCCCGCCCTCCGCCGGCTACCTGGCTCTCCCCTTTTTCCGTCCCGTTCCTAGTCGTAGAATTCACTCATGTCTACACGGAACGCTCCGTCCTCCACTTCGTATGCGTGCTCCAAGAAGTAATACAGCGCGTCCAATCCCATTGGTATAGCTTTCTTGTTACGGCGCTTATATTTATTTGTCTCAGTAGCCTTTGGGGCATCGATTTCCATCCTGCAATTTTCGGCCCACTTACGTCCCCCCCATGCCCAACTGTAGGACATGTCAACAGCAAGTTTCGCGGTCGAATGGTACATTGTGATCTCAGCTGAACTTCTTTCGAATGCTGTTTCTATAAACAGCATTAAGAGTGAAAATGAAATCACGTTTTCACTCACTCCGATCGGCGTCATGGCCAACTTTAGGATTCTAGCACTTGTAGCGAGTTGCGCTGCCGAGCGTAACGCCCCATATACATTCACAATCTGAATCTCTTGGTCTTCAGATTTCTGAACAAAGATGCACACGAATGTGCGCCCCCCGGACTGCACTATTTTTGCCCCCGGAACGCCACACTCGTTTGCACGAAGTTGGGTACTTAAGTTATGCTGCCTTTCTGCAATCCCAGCGTCGCCCTTCGTGGCCGGTCCAGCCGTCGGAATTGCCAGCAGGAGAGCGGTCTCGTCGGCCGCGTCCC
Source organism: Stenchaetothrips biformis (assembly GCA_030522485.1). Lineage (NCBI taxonomy): Eukaryota > Metazoa > Arthropoda > Insecta > Thysanoptera > Thripidae > Stenchaetothrips > Stenchaetothrips biformis. Next base: position 3,137,756 of record CM060086.1, read on the forward strand.
AGATCGTTCCCATGACGTGCCGAGGGTTACTGGTACCACTGTAATCTACATTACATTCCGCTATCATTTTCTTATTACTTGCCTGCTAAGCGCCAATTCTTCAGTCCGTATGCCAACTACAGTCTCCACACTTCCTGGTAACAATTGGTACTGCCCGCATTGTTCCCGTTCCAGCGCCGGCATCCCGCACGCTTTGTTTCTCCTTTTTCGCCTTCCCCTCCTTTTCCATATTTCTCCTCTCTTATTTCCACCCCTTATCAGTTCTCGCTTCGCACCGCCCTGCGTGCCCACTGGCGGCCCTCCCCCACTCACGCCGTCTCCAGCAACACTGAACTTCCCCTCTACACGTTCATTGGCGCTCGAACCCCCCTCTCCGGCAATCGGCTCCCCTTCGGGGTTCCGAATTTGGTTACCCCGCCCCCCCCCCTCAGCCTTGGGGCGGAGCACCAGGGCCTCCCCTGCCGAGTCTTGTCGTATGTGGGTCAGTGTCACTGCTGGAGTCGTGTGTGGAGGGTCACGGCCAGTTTTGCCAGTGTGTGTCGCGCGTGCGTGTGAGACCTCGTCGCTCCGTGATTTCTGACATCAGTGTGTTTTGTGTGTGGAGTGACTTGTGTCCATCACAACTACTCCCCTCGCCACCGGCCCTCTTCCGTGTCCCCATTTTCGGTGATTTACACCTCTTTCTGATTTATCCCCTTGGTGCCGTGATTTTTGAGTGCGTCTGAGTGCTGGTCAGCCCAGAGGACCATCGGCCCTGCCTGCCCGATCTGGGCTGACTGTCAGTGCTCTCTCCGGCTCCTTGGGGTGTCACTTCGTCACCGTTAGCCCATCACGACGTCATACAGTAAGTGTTACTTCTCATTTTAGCGACCTTTCAATTTTTTGCCCGTTCTGGGTAACTTCACTACATAGTGGGACGCACGCGCCACCTCCCTCCATGCACTCTCTTGAAGTGTAAGCTGCCGGCGTTTAGCCAGGCAAGCGAGGGGCGCTAAAAAAATTTTTTTTTCTTTACTTGTCCTGTTCTATGTTTGTGGCTCGTTATTGGGCTTTCCCGCTCCAGGCGAGGGCCTGCCCAATAACATAGTCAACCCAGTCGAACCTTACTAAGGGTTTGCCTTGGTGGTTTGTTGTCAGGTTTCACGGGACGACTACCCGGCTTCAGCACTGCCAAGCACACAGTGAGATGTTTTCCCGCAACCCCTTTTCCCTCCAGGAGTTGTGTCTGACGGCATTATCTTCAGAACATCGATGGCAGGCCGCCCGGAAACAACACGGACTATACACCTACGCCCAGAATCTGCCCGTCATCCTGTTTTGGCAGAATATCTGGCTGTCTAATGATTGGACTTCGGTCGACTTAGATATAAGTTCTATTCCCGATTTCTTAGCCTGGGATTTATACGTTCCCACTATAAATCTTTTCGCATGGTGGTGGGAAGATGATGTCGATGAAAAATACATAACCGATTTAGTTCAAACTTTAATCTCCAAAATTAAACCTAAATTCATTTTTTATGGGGACTCAAATTTACCGGGGAATTTTAAAAATTATGCAAAAATAGTTTATAGAAGTGATCTGACTGTTCTCTGCCCAATTATTTAACTCTTTCCTCTCTTTTTTTTTTTTCATGGGGTAATAGATTAATAAACAAATTTTGAATTAGAATTTCTTTGCTATTTTTGTCAAGTTTGCACATGTTCCTTTCCCGTCATTTTATTATGAACACTTGGAAATTAAGGTAATTTGTTGAATTTATATCACCTTGTTTTTCTCAGTTCCGTCTCACCGCTCCCTTCCGTTTTATTTTACCCCTTCTATTTCTGCTGTGTTCCCACTGTGTCATGTAGTGTACTTGGGCCCATCGCACGGCGAAGTAAATATTGGTCTCTTTTTGTCTCGAAATTTTCGTTTTCGCGGCCGCTTCCCGCTGTACTTTACGTAGCCGCCACGTCATTCTGGTTACTTTAGACGCGTCGTGTCTCATTGTTTCCCGTGTAATTCCCCTTTTTAATTCGCGATTTCTAATCTCTGATTTGTTTTAATTTTCAGCGATGCAGAGCGGTGGTCGGCTCTTCAAGATGCACTACGAGTGCGTCATGATTTACCGCCGCCTGCAGGCCCCTCTGACGTTTTGCCGGACCTGCTTCCCGGACGTCCCCTTGGGTCCGGATGATGAAGCAAACAGCATAACGGCCAACATCACTGCTCCATCTGGCTTTGTGCAAGCTAACTTGGCCTACTGTTGCATCGGGTGTCGTCGTAGCTTGCACACCGAGCACCCCTACAACGATTCGTGCGGTCGGTGCACACCATGTGGACATGCGCCTTTCGCCAGCCGGCCCGCCCCGGCTGTGCATATCCCCATTGTGACGCGTGTGTCAGGACCGGGAGCGGTGGGAACCCCGCCCCCGCCGTACAGTCCTGGACCGCTCTAGTGATTTTTTTTTTCTTTTCATCTCGCGATTTTAGTCTCTGATGTCATGTTGACCGTAGTGATTTCCTTTTTATCATTTAGTAAATATAGCTCAAAATAAAAACTTATTTTTTTTTTGAATAAATTTTGTTTCAGCATAACTTGTTTTCTCCTGTGATCGTTGCTTTGAACGTTGTACCTTGCCTGTTATTCATTACACTGCACACCTGGTTTCGGATAAATTCATTGAAGACCGAAACATTACACAGCCCTGATCTTATTTATTCGTGTTTTTCAGTTTTGCATTTTGTTCTCATGTTTCTTTTTCAATGATTGATTAATTTTCTCGAATCTTGAATCCATTAAGTGGTTTTATTTCTGAGAACTTGATTGGATTTATTTTCGAGTTTCCCCGCTCTGACCTAAACCTTGCATCATGCATCTGGGGACACACATAACCTGACTGTTATCTCATTTTTGAGGTTAGACGTTTCGAACACGAATCCGAGTAAAGTCAAAACAATTACATTTCCCAATTTTTCTCATTACTTTTCACTTGGCTATTTTGCCTTCACATAGAAGTGTCATTGGAGTTCTTACCACACTTAGTCATCGGGCTGATAGAGAACATTTGGAGGATGGGCAACCTAACCTCAATCTGGCTCCACGTCCTTTTGAAGGCAACAGCCACAAATTTTTGTCATACCCGAATATTACACGGGCCTTCCAGACGGCCTCTCTCGCTTTGCCCAGAATTTTGGCCACTCAGTGTGCTGCCAGCCTTCGTGAGAGCCAGAGGTCCGTGCTTCCCCCTGTTTTGAGGTTAAGGGTACCCTAGCCTTCCTTACATCTGCCCGAGGTAATTTTGCCGCACAATTTGTGGGAACTACTCGTCTTTAGTATTATAAACCAACCTACAGTTGTTATTTTTGCTGTTAGATGGACTCCAACACTTTACGGATTACCCGTTCTCAATCAACGGCCCGAAGCTCTGGTCCTGGGACCGATGCTCGCCCTATGAACATGGTTGGGCCGAGCAGGATGCGCCTGACGAGTATTACAATGGCATACTGTCCGGTTGACTTCACGGACCCCACCACCATGAAGAGGAAGCATGGACGTTTGTGTTTCCAATGTTATACTACATCTGTGAGGGCCCAACAAGCCAAAACGGAGGACCCCCGTCAACCTGATCTGTGTAGCTACCACCCAATTTTCGAGAAATCCTGGGTCATGATGACCAAACTGGACAAGTTGATTTGTGCGTTCTGTGCTGACGTTCTATATGTTGAGCAGGAGTGCGCTCCAAACTTGATTCCTGCAGATCCTCTGGACTCTGATTCTGATTCTGATTCTGACTAAACGCATCATAACCTCTATATTTGAGAGTTTGTAGTTTTTTCTGTAGCAAATAGAAATAAAATAGCGCAGTTAACCTTTAGCCTATGTGTTTATGTTTTGTAAACAACCCTCATTCAATATTTATAATTAAGCCGTTCTTTTCTCCTCAAATTATATTTTCCCTCCTCTTCTTGTTTTTCTTCTTCTTTATGTTCATCGGATCCATCTTCACTGCCTTCTCTTTCAATTTCAATTCGGACATCCTGATTCATCTCTGAGCCCCCCGATTTATTTTCTACCTCTTTCTCACCGCCTTGTTCCCTCTTTTCCTCCGGTATAACTTCTTCTTCTTTCCTCTCCCAATATCTCTAGTATCGATCAATTTCTCATGACTAGACTTAAACCTTTTCCTCTCATTGCCCGTCTGGCTTTTCTTTCTTTTTGTATTTCTGATGATAACCTCCTGGCTTGAATCTGAGTCTGAAAAATATATATTCAGATCATCCTTTTCTTCTTCTTGCACATTTTCAGTGGCGGACCTAGTAGTGACACCCACCTGTGGAACCTGTTCCTGGTCACCTTTCTCTTCCCTTTCTCTGTTTTTCTCTCGCCTTATAGCTTCTCCTGGTGCTTCTGCTCTCTTAGCTAGCTTAATTCTGTCTGCATGAACCTTCCAAACTTTTCTGTTAAACATTCCTTTCACTTTGAAGGTAACTGGAGTAATTTGTTCTATCAGAACAAAAGGTCCATCATATTTATTCTGCCATTTCTTACATTTGCCTTTTGGTTGTTTCATTCTTTTAATGTAGACCACATCCCCTAGACACAGCTTGAGTGGTTTTACTCCCCTATTTCTATATTCTATAGTTTTATCCCTGAATTTATTTGTGGCTTCTTCAGCCATTCTCAATGCATTTTTCCAATGTATTCCAACTCTAGCTGCATAATTTTCTTCTTGATCATATCTCGTTCTCCTTATATCAATTATGGGACCAAATGGGAGGTACATATCCCTACCCCTCTCTAGATAGAACGGTGAGTGCCCCCCCAAAACTGACGAGGGCGTGGCATTATAGCATGCCTTCAGAATAGGGAGTAATTCTACCCAATTTGTTCCTGCATTATTAATATAATGAGAGATAGACCTGAATATAGTCCCATGTACTCTCTCAATGTAAGAGTTAGATTGTGGGTGATAGGCAACTCCTTGAATATGTTTTATTTCTAAGAACTTAACAAGTTCCTGGAAAATTTCAGAAAGAAAACATGATCCTTTGTCTGAAATTAGAACTTCATCAACTCCATGGTTACCAATTACTTGCATATATGCTTCAGCTACTGAGTTAGCGGAAAGGTCCTTTAGTGGGACTAATTCAACATACCGCGTACTGATGCGGATCCATGTCAATACATGCTTATATCCCATGGCAGAAGTACTAAGGGGGCCTACTGTATCAATGGCGGCCAGTCCTTCCTGCACCTGATATCTCTGCATTGGGATCCTCCGTTTCTGAACATTAGGGTTACGTTGACCACAGGGGATACAATCTTGGACCTTTTTCTTGACATCCCGTTCCATATTTTTCCAATAAAATAGAAGTCTTAATTTATCTAGAGTTCTCTTTCTTCCTGAGTGACCACCTAACAGTGGTGTTTCATGATACAATTCTAGCAGATAACCTTGCATACTATTTGGAACTACAACCTGATTGCGTTCGTTGAGATTTTTCCTTAGTTTGTACAAGATAGAGTTGTTGTCTAACGCAAATGGAAAATCTTTGGGTTTATTCTTTTCTATATGATTAATTATTTTCATGATTTCCGGATCTTCTCGTTGTTTTGTCTTAATCAGATCCCTTGTCCATATAGGTTGACCATGTCCCTTGACATCCATTTTATGGATCACTCCAGAGTCCTTAACCTTTGTATCATTAATCCCTTTATTCTCCCCAGACTTAGGTTCTGTTCTAATCCCATTTTCCTTTATCATATGTATGACAGCTTTTCTTTTGTTGAATTCTGTTACTGTACTATTTTCAATTTTCCTTTTTGGATCTTGTCTGAAAATTTTTATATCATGAATTCCTTCATGTTTAGCTCCCTTCCTTGTATCTTCCGCCAATTCCTTGTTTATTATCCCCATAAGATCCCCTATTGTCCATTCTATTTCATTCCTACCGAGGGTACTTTCCTCACATTTTCCCGGTTCCTCTCCACCTATGTTTACACTATTCCCCTCTTCACTTTTACATCTTTCTTCTTTTTCTCTGCCCTCTTCTTCCTCAAGTGACTCTATCAATTGGTCAAATAATTCTAGGTCAAATTTATTAACCATCTCATTATCATCATTAATTAATATTTTGTCAATGAGCTCATTCTCCGCTTTACTGAGTATATCTATTGGAAGATCTCTGCCAGGCACACTTGTTGCCGATCGATTTCCGGTCTCTCCCCGCTCGGGGTCTCGGTCGAGCATCCCTGCCTGACTTCCCGTCTGCCGCCCCTCCCCCCGCTCGGGGTCTCGGCGGAGCGTCTCTGCCTTATCTCCCGTCTGCTGCTCCCCCCGCTCCGTGTTCTGCCGGGTGGCGTCTTCGCACGCCCCGCTCTCTACGTGGCCGTGACCGGCCGCCGGCCGTGCCGCCGTCTCTCCGCCCCGAGTTACGAACTCTGCCTGTGATTTCATATCTCCCTGGAGCCCATTCTCTTTTCTTAGCATTTTTATGACCCTTACTGCTGATTTGCTGTCAGTTTCAGTTTGGGTGTCATTGCTAGATCCTTGCTCACCCGGAAGGGCATCCTTTCCCCCTTCTATTCTATATTTCTCCCTACCGTTTTCTTTAATTATCGGCATTATTATCTGACTCCCTGTTGTTATTTCCCTCGTTTCACTAAGCCAATTAGCACTTTCACTATTTACCACTAATTTCCTGGGTTTTCCAGCAATTTGGATCACACTTTGGCGTGCAATCGGGTGTGCAGCTTCTAATGGGAGCTGCCTTTCACCCGTCTGTTCTGTTAGCTCATGAGTCATATTGTCTTCACCATTTAGATTTTGATCCCCTTTTTCTTCCATTATTTTATCTACTTTTTGTGCAGCTTCTGCTAGCATCAAAAGTAGTGAACCCTGCTCCTGGGAGTCAGAAACCCCTTCGACTTCATTCCCCTGTTTAATGTCTTGATTTATCAACATTTTCTGACCCGTGTCTGAAGGACTTTCTGTTTCTTCCTTGTCTCTCTTTGCATTCCCCTTCCGCCCAGTTTTTATGTTTTTGGGCTTAGGACCCACTAGTGTCATTTCTGACATACCTGCCTTTGGCCCTTCATCATCATTCTCATTTTCTTCTTTCCCTATTTCTACTGCTCTTGGTGGCCTGGATAGACAATCTGGAGCATGCATCATACGTCCCTTTTTATATTGAATTGCAAATTCATATTCAGCCAGCATTAAGCCCCAACGACAGAGTCGCGGTGATGTGGAAGACTTTAATGATTTCAGAATTGACAATGGGGCGTGATCAGTATACAGTGTGAATTTTCTGTTCAATAGCAGATATCTATTTGTGGTAATCACAAATATACATGCGAGAGCCTCCTTTTCACTGGTAGAGTAATTTATTTCGCTCCCCACCAGCATTCTGCTATGATAGCTGATCACCTTCTGCCCCTCTGTGTGTTCCTGAACCACTAAGCCACCAATGCAATATTGACTTGCATCGCAGTAAACTAAGTATGGCTTCTCAGGATCCGGAAACGCAAGGACCGGTTCGGAGATCAGAGCGGTTTTCAGGGCCTCCCAGGCCCTCTCATGCTCCTCCGACCACTCCCATTTCACGTCTTTTTTTGTCAACCCATACAGACAGGCTGCATAGTCACTGTAGTTGGGAATAAATCTCTTATACCAGGAGGCCATACCGAGCCACTGTCTCACATCTTTAACTTTTAGCGGCCTCGGGAATTTAATAATTGCATCTACTTTCTCCAGACTTGGTTTTATCCCTTCATTAGATATCTCGTGGCCCACAAAGGTGGTTTTATTTAGAGCTATTTTTGTCTTTTTAGGAGATAGGGTCAGGCCTGCTGCTGCCAATCTTGCAAGGACTCGATCAATCAATTCGACATGTCCCTCCCATGTCTCTGAAATTAGCAAAATGTCATCACAATAGTATATTACACCGGGTAAATCTTTAAAAACTAGATCTACCAGTTGCACAAATTTAGCCATACTGTTTACTGCACCAAAGGGCATTCTCAAGAATGAATACGCTTTCTTTGTTGTTACACATGTCAGAATCTGTTGTGTCTTTGGACATGATACTGGGACCTGCCAAAATGCGTTAACCAAATCGACCACTGTGATAAAGTTAACTTGGTTAACCTGAGCACGCTTTGGGATTGACAGCAATAATTCACTTATGATGGGCAAGGGGTATTTTATTTTCTTTGTCCAGAAATTAACCATTCTCAGATCTGCCGCTAATCTTAGCTTGATTGAACCGTCAGGCAAAATTTTCTTGACTGGAATGAGTGGACAGGCCCATGGTGACTCACTTTCTTTTATAATTCCATCGTCAACCATTTCTTGAACACTCTTATCATATAATTCTTCTAGATTTATAGGACACCGAATTGGAGGCCTGGCTACCGGCACAGCTCCTTCAATCAATTCGATTTTAAAGTCAATTAATTTTGTGCAGCCCAACGGCTTTCCTTTGGTGAGAAATACATTTTTATTTTTCACCAGAACCCTCTCTAATTCTCCCCTTTGTTCTTCTTTCACATTTGATAGATCAAAGTTTTGTATGAAATCTAGTTCCTCTTCATCTTGACACAGAAAATCTTGATAGGCTATATATTTAGTAGACTCCTCTTCATTGATAGGGGTGACTCCGCCCAAAATCTCACTAGAATCAATAACTAGATTCTCTGCTGACAGATTTCTAATGTTTGCTACCATCTCTTTATCAAATGAGTGCCAATAAGGAGAGGCACTGATTTTAAAGCTCCTATTATTGAATTTAGCTGGTCTAAATTCATATAGTTTCTCTTCTAGTGGGCTCCCTCCCACTCTGAGATAGCACGTCGCTGCACTAAGCGGTGCTATAGTTATCTCATTTTTCAGCTGTACTGGACATGTATCACTATTCAAATCCTGTACCTTCAACGTGCATACTCGGACACTACTGTTCCCTTTCTTCTTTTTATGTTTTCTGACTGTTTGAGTTTCATCGCCTTGTTTAACGGCTACTTCATTATACCCTAATTGTTCCTTACTGATCCCCGGGGATTCTCTAACACTTATTTCTAATACAGCTACCCCTTCCATTCCTGGCCTTATTTTAATATTTATACTAGGTACATCTATTTCAAATTCCTTATCTAAATCTACAATAATATTCACAGGGTGTTCTGCCCCTGCAAACATAACCTTCTGGTTTCTATTAACCTGTTCTACTCTTATATTAGCTTCCTCTGAAATCACCGTAGGCGTCCCTAGCGGTTTTAGCGGAATGTCTCCTAACCTACATCTTAACATTCTATCAGATATCTGGATTGATACATCATGTTGTAACACCCATGGTAGCCCCAAAATTCCATCAAAATCCCACAAGATATTGTTAGCACAAACTAAGAAGTCTATGACTCCAAAAACTTGTTCAGAGACCTCTGGGAAAATTATTGGTACTTTGATTCTTCCCACTAGATCTATCTCATGATCAGTAGCACTCTTTACTACCAACCCTGCTGGTAAAGGATTTATGGGGTAGTCATGTGGTATCATATTTTCACAGACTACACAACATGACGCCCCCGTGTCTACTAGAAATTCCCCTTTCCTCCCCTCTATTTTTACTTGAACTACATAACCTGGCTGTATCACTAAACATCTGATTGCTCCCGTTACCTTTGGAGTGTTTTTATTCTCTCCCAGATTCCCCTCTATTTTCCCCTGTTCTATTGCAGTAGGACTGATTGTCCCCTCTTTCTCGTCCGTGAGGCGAGCTTCTTGGCCGCCCTGGTCTACTGCTGGACTGGGCGGCGCATCTCGTTTGGGTGATTCTGAAAATTATTTCTCTCTTGTGGGGGGTTGTATGGGTTAGTCTGTCTTACCGGGGTGGCTGCTGGGCAGGCCACCGCATGAAATTTGACTCCCCCACACAGGTGGCACTTGGTTCTAGGGAACTGATTCTGCTCACTGAAATTCCTATTACCGCTCCATTGCCCATTCCTTTCCGGCCTATTCATCGGCATATTAGACAATCGTTGTGGGTTGCCTTGAATCTGGGCGGGGTCTGGCCTTGGGTAAACCCTGGGTTTTCGACAATCCCTGGCCAAGTGATTCGGTTCCCCGCAATTGTAGCATTTCCGTTCCCTGCCTCCTGGTCCCATGTTCTGATTTCCCGGCTGTGTGCATTCCCTAGCCATGTGCCCCAACTCTCCACACCTATAGCATTGTATTTGCGGAGGCCCTGCCTGGCTTGTAGTAGCCAGCGCCGCTATCTTGAAGCCGCGTCCCTTCCTATCCATGGAGTCCAATTGGTATTCGTAGCGCGCTGTTTCCAGTGCGTCTTCGAACGATGCAGGCTTCTGTGATAACACCGCCCTCCTAAGTTTAGGTTCTAGCCCAGTAATGAATGAATCGCACAAGTACTGATTCATAAACTTCTTCACTGACTTATGTTTAGAAGCCTTCTTTTCGGGCATCATTTTTACCATGACTGTCTTTAGCCGCTGTGCATACCGCAGTGGATCCTCATCCGGTAGTTGCATCACTGAGCTCATTTTTCCCCTTACTAAGTAACGTGGTTCACTACACCCAAACCGCTCTGTCAGACATTTTACCAACTCGTCCCAGTTCTTACATTCTGCCAATGAAAAGGCCTCCAATGCTTCTTTGCGTAATTTTAGTACTGCAATGTTAAACATTTCTTCCTTGTCCCATTTAGCCATGTTTCTGCCTCTCTGAAGTGCGTCTAAGAACTGCTTCAAACTCATCTCATCTCCCCCGCTATATGTTTCTATGTTTTGAATCACAAACGAGGTTGAGAGTTTAGTTTTCTTTGGTACTTCTTCTTTACCCGATTCATAATCTTGATCATCTGATGATTCGTCCGTACTACTCTCCCCTGTTTTACTCTTCACAGACTCCTTCTTTCCTTCCTTATTTCCCTCCTGCGCTTGCGGGTTGACGAACAGATCGTCGCCTCCCTCGAACTGATTCATCTTAAATGTTTTCTCTGCTTTCTGGTTCTAGATACTTCTCAAACTCGAAACCTCTTGAATAATCGACGTATCCAACTATCTTTGATTTCCGTCAGGTGAAGATATGTGCTAACGTCAACCCCTGAAAAGGAGGACAATAAGCACCTAACCTCTTTGTCTGACCTGATCGCAAAGTACGACTGAGTGATCTCTCGATTGAAATACTCGATAGCCTGGACGTGTGCGTCAACCAATCGATGAAATGTACTATCGTTCATGCACCCTATTCGCTTATATTTAAAGAGTTTAGGTTTTCCCTCTTCTAACTTCACCACATAAATGTTAAGCACCAAACAGCGATAGCGTGTGTAAGAAACCACAAATCCCTCTATCCTGCTGTACCTTAAAGCTTTCTCTTTCAAATGAGCATATAAATCTTCAATTGTAAAGTATGGCTGTAGTGGATGATTATAGTTAATTCTTGGGGTACTGTAATGACTCATGAACCCCGAGCCAGCTATACAGTGTACTCTGTGCCAATCCTTAGTCTTTGTGCTTGATAGCTAGGCGCTATCATCCCGGAGGGGCCCCCAATTGTTACGCTATCTGGTTATTTATAATGCGCCTGCTCAATGGCCACCTGGTAAGGTCTATTTAATTGTCTAGTGGTCAGAGGACCGAACCCGTACGTGAGTCCCGTCAAGGGGTCGCAGGGTAGCGATCTCTGCCAAGCGCCCGCAGCTTAGGCCACCCAACTCACACGACGCCCTCTCGGCCTCCGCTGTCACTACCCCGACTGTGGGTTGACTCTGTGACACGAAATGGCCGCCGTGCCAGCCGATACCCCGATCGTGGCGATACTCCTTCTGTCTCTTTTTATTTAATTATTTAAATATCTTTTTACTTTCTACTATTTCAATGCTTGGTTCAGTATTGTGCGATGCCAATTTTTGTGTTTACCGCACTATCTAAACCAGCAGCTTTTATTTATTTTTATTCTCCTTCCTCCCAGATGGTATGTTTACACCACTCTCTTCCACGGGTTCAATTCAGGGCCAAATAGCGAACAATGTTCAATCAGAATAAGTTTTATTCTTGAAAGAGTTATTTTGTCCAGGCGCACAATTTACAAAAACAATTAAGGATACGGATGGCTGAGCACAGTATGAGCCGACTTATTTCCTTTGCCACATGTACATAAATTATTAACTTTTCTCTCTCTCACCAATACAGAAGTTTTACAGCGAAGGTGGATAGAGGTGCACTAAGATAGCATAAATTCCTTAACTAAATACTTATTTCTACCTGTGGCCCTCCACGCCAACTGGCTTCCCGGCCACACCCTACCTAACCCCAACCGACTTGCTCCTTTTTCCTGAGATAATTCCAAATTTCCTTTCCAACTCTGACTCACTTTTCTATTACTGAATTCTTACAAACTTGGCTGGACCAGAGACACACTCAGGCACAGTACTTACTCATTCCGGACTCTGGTAGTTCAGACCGAAGATGATGTAACTGGCGCGAGTAAAGGGAACGACACACTGAAGACACACCTGGAGAATCTCTCCGCAAGTGGTGGCGAAACTGAGGTGCACTAGTTTTTATACGCCGATTATGGTTGCTTTCGGCACCGCCCAGAGCCATGCTCCGCCTCGCGATTCCCCTCGCCTGCTGCCTGTTTTGATAGCGGTGGGGATATCACGATTCGTGGAGGGGAAGCCCGCTCGGATCAACAAGTGCCGGGCCCGCCCACCTCACGGCTCCCCGGCCCCTTGCTTTACCTCCACTCCGCCTGGCCATTCCCCTCCTTCTACTCGGCGGCCGGTCCCTTCCCTTCACGTAGCCCTCCTCTCGCCGCGCTACATGTCGGAGGCCGTCAGGCTTCTTTTGGACCATTCAAGAGACAGCTTGCAACTTCTATTTTTAGTTGCCAATAGTTTGAGGGCCGAGGCCCCCTTCCCTATTGCTGTTCTCCTCCTGCTCTGTCTCCTGATTGGCTATGCCCTTTCCCTCTAGAGCATGCCCACCTCAAGTTTCCCCTTCTTTTCTCACATCGGCCCTTCCCCTTACCTCCCACCAGGCGCGCTGTGCCCGGGGTATCTCCCTACAGCCTAGAGTCTCTGCCGGCTGGTGTATCGCCGTGAGCCGACCATACACCTAACTGGACCTCATTCAAGTTTTACTTTAAATGTTACATCGTAACAATTTCACTGGTACTTTGACAGAGTGGCAAAAGTCCTCTTCATCGCCAAGACTACTATTATTTTGGATGACTTTTGGGTGTGCCCTGCCAAGCAATTAAACTACCTGTGTGAACGATTTTGAGTTTAAGGAGCAGATCAGGACTTACAGAAGAAAGTAAATAAATGGTTAGGCCTTATGGTTTAACAGAATAGAGCGCTTTGCTCTATTCTGTTGAACCAAAAGGCCTAACCATTTATTTACTTTCTTCTGTAAGTCCTGATCTGCTCCTTAAACTCAAAATTGTTCACACAGGTGGTTTTATTCCTTGGCAGGGCGGACCCAAAAGTCTTCAAAAATAATAGCAGTTTCGGTGATGAAGTGGACTTGCGCCACTCTGTCAAAGTACCAGTGATTTCTTAAACACATTTGGGAGAAAAATTACCTTGCATCCAAACCTTCCACTTCAGCAACACTCTCTGGTGTTTCTTCTTGTTTTTTCAGTTTCTTATTCTTATTCTTCCTTTCCGCACTGAAAGACTTTTGCAGACCTATCTTGAATGAGTCCTGGAAGTAGAATTTTAATTGAATACTGTGTAATGGTTTGAAATAACGATTGTTTTGACTCTGGAAGGAAAGGATGTTGATATAATTACCCAATATCTAGCTCCTTCGTTTTTAAGATTTGGATACACATCACACACTCTTTTTGCATAGGAGTTCCACTGCTTTACCGAGAGATACTCATTCCCTTTAGTACATCTCCTGATATGGGATTTGCAGTCCTGGTGTATTGTGAACAATTTCATGTCCATGCGAGATTTTTCCAATTCCATCAAGCTTTTGTCTCCAAAGTGTGGCAGGCCAATTATCATTTCATCGATTGTAGGATGCTGTATAATATAAACACATTATTTTATTTTTTTTAGGTAACTAACTGACTGAGGTTTTTATATTTTGCTGTTTCACCTTTTCTTGAACCCGCCCACCACGCTTTCTCTTAGAGACAGGCGGAGCAGCAGAACAAGAATGGGAACCTCCTGCAGCTGTTGATGAATGTTGAAAAGACTGCGAAGGTGATGAAGCAGTACCAGAAAAGGAACCTCCTGTTGCTGTCAATGAATGTTGAGGAGACTGCATAGGTGATGAAGCAGTAAAAGAATGGGAACCTCCTGCAGATAATAATTGTTGAGGAGACTGCATAGGTGATGAAGCAGTAAAAGAATGGGAACCTCCTGCAGATAATGAATGTTGAGGAGACTGCATAGGTGATGAAGCAGTAAAAGAATGGGAACCTCCTGCAGATAATGAATGTTGAGGAGACTGCATAGGTGATGAAGCAGTAAAAGAATGGGAACCTCCTCTGGCTGACAAGGGATGTTGAGACGACTGCGGAGGTGATGAAGCAGTGTAGTCAATTCTTGGCTGTTCTTTTAAACGTGAAGAAGATCCTGTTGGAAAACACAGCAAGTTACATTACAAATTGTGATGCAAGGTCAAAGTATGAATTATTTTATGGCTGACTGGTCATTACCCAAATATGGCTAATAAATCTTACTCACTTTCGCCTGCCACTTGAGCTTTCTGAGTTGTCTTGCTCCTGCATGGCTGTACATTTTCTTTATCTTTGTTCATAAAGAACGGTTTTGATACAGGTACGTCTATTAATGAGACAAGAAAGTAATCAATTTTCTTTGGTCAAGTATTTGAGTTGCTGTAAAAATTTTACAGGATATGCTACTTACTATTATTTACCATGTAGTTGTATCTCTCTAACATAGTGGAGTATTTAACTTTTTCTATTTGGGCCATCTCCGCCCACTCCAAGTCAGTAAAATACTGTTTGACCTCTCCATCACTGCCAAGAGAATTTAAAAAATAAATTAATTAAGTGTGTACTCTGAAAAATGTCGAAAGATAACACAGCATTGAAAATTAAAATTCTATATCTATTGCATTTGCACCATGCATGGCGGAACTTACATTTCTACTTCATCATCATTATCAATCTGTCCTTCAGAACCACATTGGAGATCACTATCTTCCCTTGGTCTTTCATATGACTGACTAGTTGCTTCATTATAGATTTGCTATGAAATACAACAAGGTTTAGTCATTGCAACGTTCGCCAAGGTTTTATCTACAGCTCCTCGATTCTCTCTTACGCTACCAAGCAAAACCGTGATATGATGGTGCCCAGAGTTGGGGCAACCCAATGCTTACCTGCTCAGTCCATTGTCTCAGAGCTCTTTTTTTTATGTGAAGCGCCATTTTACCGACAAAATCTCACTAAATATTTAAGTCGAAAACTTTATGGCAGAAATCACCTTTTAAAGATCGTAACTTTGCAAATTGACTTCAATTTAATAACTTTGCGAAATGACATCGATTTAAACTGCTAACCGCCAACCACCGCCAGCATTCTCTACAGGTACACCAACTAGTGGAAATGACACTGGTCGGTCGTAAATAGGCCAGTAGTAAAATGAGAACGTAAGCTGAGACCAATCGACGCTGGATGGTCTCTTTGCAATTAATGAAGTGGAAAAATAATTTAAACCTTTTAAATCATACCACAATGTACATGAAACTTTTTCTTTACCGTTGTTTGGTTGGTAGCGAAACAATTGCCTCCGGACTGCACCACTGCCACTCTCACGTCCGCCGGTTCGGTTGCGGGGGTTGCGGTGGTCCAGTTCACAACAACTCAAACACGAAGCAGCTCACAAGAAACAGATTATTGGATCTGCTGCTTGGTTCGTGGTACAATGGAGTGTTCTTGCATTCTTAAGGTGTGTTTCATCGCGTTATGTCTTCGTCGAATCGATGTTGATCAAACTTCGTTTCGGCCGGCCACTCATTTCTATCTATTGCTTTCAATCCAATAGAATCTTGATTGCTGTGTTCTTACTGTACAGGTTTCTATTGTTTCTATCGATGGTTGACCATCATCGTGGTCGCCAATTCCGAAGTATAATCACATACCGCTTCACTACATCACAACTGGTAAAGCAAATTTGTGTTTTCAGAAGGAAGATAAGAAAGCTCTTCTTTGTTCCTTGTTACTTCAAATTATTTTATACCTAGCATTTTCTCAACAAGTCTTCAATTTTTTGTACTTTTTACATATTTCAGGTAGTCAAATTCATTTGCCCAGATGGCGTCAGACAGTGAGAGTGATTTTGGTGATTTTACTGATGGGGCTGGGGAGTTGTCCGATGAAGATCTTTTTGTTGCAGAGACATCTGATACAGGTGAGACCACCCTATCGTAAATGAGTGCCATGGCTGAATTTGCTGAAGCCAACAGTTATTATTTTTTAAACTTGATGCTCTAGCACATTCTTTCACAGAAACTTAATGCAGAAAATTTTGATAAATTACTACACCTCAAAATAAAATCTTAATTGTGATCAAGTTTCTTTTATCTAACTGCAAAAGAAAAGTCTTGAGGTAAATTTGTGTTTAATCTTTTCTACAACAGTGATAAAGTAGAAATTTCTGTTTAATTATATGAATGTGCAAATATTTATGAATATTTTCTGACTTAAGACATATCCCAGACTCTCCTGTGCAAGGGCAATTTCCTGCCCTTTTTCTTTTTTCTTAAGTTTTTTAAAATAATTTCCTTACTTTTGTTCTCAGGAAGTTCCCGTGCCTATGCTTTGAAAGTGCAGGAGAGAGCAGCAGAATTTCTGACCTATATTAAACAAGAATGTGTCACGACCCAGGTCACTATTGATAATGTGGTAAACGGAGTTGACGAGCTATTTCAACTGTATAATCAATTTCTCAAGGTAATGATTTCTTATCAGTATTTGTGCTTGTGTTGGTGTAGAGCTATGAATTAAAGTTTGTTTTCTCCTTTCTTAGGTTCGGATTTTGAGCCTCTCAGACACTGACTTTGTTAAGAAGCAAGATATAGATGAATTATTTTCATGCATATGTGAACAAACCATCTTTCAGGGAGTGCAAACAAAGCACAGACTCGAAAAGTTCCAACAGTCAAGATGGGGAGCTCTCGTGCCTCGAAAACTTGTATTTTCTTGGAAAAAGGATTTGTTTCATGGCAAGGTCCGTGAAGTTCCCGAAAAATTTGCATACTGCGTGAACTTTTTGGATCAGTTAGAGATGCTGCTTCAGTGTGAGGATGTTTTGCATTGTATCGACCACCCTAAACCACCATCCAAGGACTTTAAGAGTGTGTTGGATGGGTATTATTATCAAAATCACCCAATCGTACAGAAGCACCCTAATGCCTTAGCAATAGTGTATTATCTAGATGATATCAAAGCAGGAGACTCCTTGTCATCATACGATCTTGGACTCAGAAATTATTTGTGGACGCTGGCCAACATCTATCCTGAGTTGAGATCTACTGTGAAAGCCATCCAACTACAGGCCTTGTGCAAGGCAAGTGTTGCTAAGGAATTCAAGAATGGACCTATCATCAAAGATTTTCTAAATGACATCAATAAGCTGAGCAGCGAAGAAGGAGTGACTTTCAAAATAAATGGTGTTCCCAGAGTGTTCCATGGCTTCCTGTTGTTTGTGGTAGGAGACTTCCCAGCTTTAGGCAACATAGGTGGTTTCAAGGAATCTGCTTCATTTGCCTATAGGTTCTGTAGGCAGTGTATGGTCACCCAAGCTGAGAAGAGTGAAAAGTTTGAAGAGAGTGAAGTCATCCTGCGCACAGATGTCATGCACCGAAAGCAACTGGAAGTCATTGCGGGTGCCACCACATCTATAGAAGATGAATTTGAGGAGACGGAACATCATGATAAACCTACTGTCAAATACGGAATCAATTTCTCCAGTCCTCTGCTTCAACTGAACTACTTTAGCCTCACCCAGTGTCTACCACAAGACATCATGCATCTCTTCACAGAAGGCATTTTAGAGACGGAGTGTAGGTTTGTGCTCAATCATGCTGTTTCAGCCAAGGGACTCCGTCTGAAAGAAGTTAATTTTGTCCTCAAAAACATCAGTTTGGGAAATGTGGAATGTGACCGGCCCTCACCAATAGAATCTCAACATTTAAAAAATGGCCTGCGTCAAACTTCTAGTCAAATCCTAATGCTCAGTATACTTCTGCCATTTATAGTGCTTAACCACTGTGACCCTGCTAGACTCAAGAACTTCAATCTCCTTGTAATGATTTTTCGGTTGTGCCTGTCCCATATCCTCACAATGGGTCATGTC
This sequence comes from Stenchaetothrips biformis, assembly GCA_030522485.1. Lineage (NCBI taxonomy): Eukaryota > Metazoa > Arthropoda > Insecta > Thysanoptera > Thripidae > Stenchaetothrips > Stenchaetothrips biformis. The sequence continues at coordinate 3,156,099 of CM060086.1, forward strand.
CCCCTTCTTAAAAGAATGATCAAGAAGTACTTGATGACATTCAATATTCTGTATCCTGGCTGTTTTACCCCTAAACACCACTTCCTTATCCATCTGCCCTCTCAGCTCATATTATTTTCAATTTTGACTGAACAGTGGGCAATGAGGTTTGAAGCCTTTCATGCCATTCTGAAAAGACTCTGTAAAATCCTACATAATGCAAAAAATCTACCCTTCTCGTTGATAGTGCGCATGTGTTCCCTTCAAGCATACAAGATGCATCTTAATAAAACCAACTTCCTCACCAACTCAGTGAAAAAGCCCAAGGTCCATGAAAGAATGCCGCTGACTGAAGTTTGTTACAAAGAAAAAGTTGCTGCCTGCGTGGGACTTGAAGACGTGGATTGTCAAGTTGATGTATTAGCAAGATTGAAGTGGTACGGACAAGAGTTCTCAGAGGACGACACCATTCTGGTAACCCCTTCATCAGCCAACCTGCTTCCGAAGTTTGCTACACTTGTGAAACTTTTCTCCGTTCAGAACAAGTTTATTGTACTGTACAGGGAACTGAAGACAATCTGTTACAGTAAAGATCTGAACGCCTACACCGTTGAGTGTGAGCAAGATGCTAGTTATGGAGCCCTGGACATCACTGAACGCTGTGACCTCTCCCAATTAATCATGATCAAATATGAAGGTTCCAGCTATGTTATTCTTCGCAGAGACAGCCAACCTCATTTCGAAGATTAAAGTAAATTGTCACTTTCATCCTGTTATGGATTAAATTTGCTTTAAGTATCTCAAAGCAACGTGGCAAGTCCAGAAGAATTTTGTTAATGTAATTACTCATCTTTAATCTGTGATATGAAGTGAGGTTTTTAATGGTGATTTTAACTCAAATAGTAAGACTAACTCAGTGTTTTGTATAAAAGAAAGTGTTGTTAAATACACTTGTTAATTAATTTAAAGAAACTTCCTCAACTTTTCTTCTTCCTACTTTTGCACAGGCAATGGTCGCAATTCTTGCTTCAGAAGAATATTTCCATCTCTAGTGCTTAAATTTTAACCAGGGAATAATGACTTTTAAATCTGCAGCTCAATACAAGACAAAAACATAAAAGCAACATCAGTTACAAAGATTTTATTTATCAATGTCCAAAGTAGAATTTTTAGTTCATAAAAAGAATAATATTGTTAAAATTAAGCTTAAGTTTTTAAGAGAGCTTTAAGGTTTACCATCTCTTCCAATGCAAAAGTCTAATAAAATAACAATGACCTCAAACAAATCATTTGTGAGTCAGTACAAGTAAATTACCCCACACCCTTTCATTGGTTTTAAATAAACACTAAATCAAATTAACTGAGAAGTGCATACCACAGTGTGGCACCAAAGGCAAGCTTATCTAACTGGGTACAGAAACTTCAGGTAAAGGGAACGAGTTTACAGACCACAAGACCATTCAAAGAAACATAAAAGTATTAAAGAAAACAGAAACCAATTTTAACTATTCAGATCCACCGCCATTTGGAGAACTTTAAAAGACACTCCTATGTTACTACCATACACAGCCACACCAACTAGATGAAAAAATCTTCAGAGACAGCAGAATGAAATGCTGGAGTTCACACAGCAGCAAACAATAACAGTGCGAGATGTGCACTACACCACAACAGTATGCCTGCAGATTCTGAATTTAAAAAAAAGAAACAAACAAAAAAACATACATTTAAAACTAAAAAAGAACACTTTTTAACAGACTGGTGATTGAGATACAAACTTACTCGGAGTCAAAGCTGGAGTCTGGGCTGCGTAGAAATGCAGGGTCAAGCAGGAGGCCATTCCAGAGCCAGCAGGGAAATTCAGTAGCCAAAGACTTCCAGTCTATTCAATGATGAACTTGTCCCCAACAATCAACGTACTTGCTTCTGCAACAAAATTAGTAACACCAGCTTGATACATAATAACAGTGAAAGCCATCTCGTCAAAAGCAGAGATAATTCCTCTGATACTCTTCACCACATGAATATTGAGTGAAACACCTTGCTAATGAAGTTATAAAAATATAAGTTGGGTTGCATTGAGGACCAAGTGGCTATGGAGGGGAGAAATAACAGCTCTTGGAAAGCCTTCACGAGGACATAGCGAATGAATCTTTCAATTTATGACAGCATTGAAATTATGAATGTGACAAACTGTACATAAACCATCCTCTCCCAGACATTATCACGGGTCCTATCTAAGCAATGGTGCTGTTTAACAAAACAATAGTTGAGCCATGTACCTTGTCCATTGGAGTCTAGATGGGGTTCTGCATTCAATCGTTGCATGAAGAATTGTCCACTCTATGAGCTGCTCGACAACAACGTTTGTTCACCTCTGAATCCTCCTTTGATCCCTGAAGAACAGAAAATGCAGCATATAAGGAAACGGTGACGATTGGAGCGAAAACATTCACAAGCAGGCTTGCTAGCCTATGCAGACGGGGTTATGTCACTTGCAATATGACAAACAAATCAAGGAAACGGAGGGCAAGCAAACGTGATGCATGAAAAATAAGACAAGGCACGCTAAAGATATGTTTAAAATTCCAAGCAGTGCATTATGCAAGAATAGAGTGGCACAATAATGCGAGAAAAGACGAAATCCACGACGACTCACTTTCAGGCTTCAAGAGCGCGGACGGGACGCGGGACGGGACGCAACATGTAAACAACAACAGCAGGCCAGGGCTGCGTTGAAATCGTCTCCCTCTTCCCCGCTCGTTTCACATCGATGGAGCTCACAGCGGCGTGACATTCTCCACTATTGTTATGCATCCGTAGAAACCTTCAAGTAGTACCTTTCAGGCGGCGCATTTAGTTTTTCTAGAGACGCACGCCGCTTCAGACGTCAGGTGGAATGCCGCTGCTGGCCGCTTCCGAAATCTAGACCAAGGACGACTTTTGCGCCCTCTAGCGTTGAGCTTCCAAAGGCTCGGCTCTTGGCACTCCAGACTCCACTCCAGGCAGTAAAGAGAAAGTAGTGCAAATAGCGAAGTAATGTCATGATTTATGCTCTTGTTGATCAATTATTTATATCGTTTGGACCCGAAATTCGACTTTGTCATCCGCTTCTGAACGGCGCTCAGAAATTTTCGCGATGAAATCTACGAGTCGGCGCTAACAGTTGTCGCACAAACCAGTTAGTTAAGTTGGACGCTCGACTCAAATGTGCTTGGTTGGCTAGGTTAATGACCGTGGCCCAGGGCCAGGACTCTAGGCTAGGTCAGTTGGCGAGAATGCATGGTTAACAGCAACATGAAGTGCCACATTCTTTAACTTCTGGACCATTTCAGCCCGAATTCGCAAGAGCAGTTACTGATCGTACCTTTACTGTGAGTTAATGATCTGAAAGTGACAACAGGAGAAATTAATGGTTGATGAACTGATTAATTTTATTCAAAGAGACGAATCCATCTTTAACCTTCTTGTGGGGAATATCTAGTTGGACCTAGATTGTTTTCCACTTCTTTTACTGTTATCAGAGAAATTTGATTTTACTAATGAGTGACAGTGAGTAAGTTAGAACAGTTAAATACTGTGAACATGTGATCTTGTTATTTTTGAGGCCTTTATCTGTTAAAAATTTATTGTGCTGTTTTTCAGTATTGAGTATCGAAGATGTTCTGGTATTAGCTTGTTAGACCCATTTTCAAGCGTACTTTCTTGATATGCTCTTTTTCAAGCGTATTTGCTAATTTTTTTCTGATGCGCTTCTTTTCAAGCGTATTCGGAACCTCTCTGATAAAAGTACTCTTATTTGCAAGCGTATGAATATTTACGCTTGAACCCAATCAAAGGAAAGTTTACGCTTGAAGGGCAGGCGTAAGGTTACGCTTTAGTTTTACCAGTGAAGACTCTCGAAGGGGTGCAGTGAGACAAAGCACTAAAATAAATAAACGAAATTCAGGTTGACCACGTGTACCGGCAGGATTTAAAAAGCATGCTAAATACCAGGCCCTTGTCGAATCAATCGTTAGCAATGCATTTACAGTGTAGGGCCTCTGCATCTTTGCCAGGGCATGTTTACACCTTTCTGTAGAAATCACATTTTGACGTTTGGTTGGACTAAGGCTTCAGCATGCGACTTGCTAGACAAATTCTGCCGACAGTTTGAGACTCCCCGTCCAAAGTTGGTCAGGGTGTTGGTGAGGAAGGACCGGTGGGATGAAAATTGTGCAGTCAGAATGAGTATTTGCCTATGATTTTTCCTAGATTCACAGTGCAGTCCCAATGCATGTTTTTTGTATGTGGCGCCTGACTCCGATAAGCTACACCAAATCCAAAAACAGATTCGGAAAGGAAAAAAAATATCGATTTTAATGTCACCAAGCTCGGCATGCTGCCACATCGTGCCGCGACCCAGCGCCCTGTCAAAGATGCAGAGGCCCTACACTGTAAATGCATTGCTAACGATTGATTCGACAAGGGCCTGGTATTTAGCATGCTTTTTAAATCCTGCCGGTACACGTGGTCAACCTGAATTTCGTTTATTTATTTTAGTGCTTTGTCTCACTGCACCCCTTCGAGAGTCTTTATTTGTGCGAGAGAGACCGAGCGACAGTTTCATTGTTTGGAATTTGGCGAGCGCTGCGCTGCTAGTGCTGCGGCCAGTGCGTCGTCGTCGTCCTCGGCCACCTGGAGGCTCCAACGACTAGTGGACCTTGCTGCCATGGCCTGCATTGGCCTTGGCGGCCCTCTTGCAAGCTGCATACTTGCAGGGCTGCGCGCGCTGCACTGCACGTGCTGCAAGACCCTGGCCGTCGTTGTGGCCTCGACGGGTTGGTCGGCCACCCTCCCTGCAATGCCTTGGCGGCCCCCTTGCAAACTGCAAACTTGCCATGTCATTTCGGCCATGGTCTCGACCACGGTTCTAGTATGCGTCATGCTGGACGAATTCTGTTGTCAGTTCCAGATTCCTGGTCAGATTTCCTGGCCAGGTTCCAGGCACGGCTTGCCTGACGGCCTGCCATGCCGCACAGTGGGGCGAAATCGGAAAAAGAGGGTCATAATTCTAGAGCAGTCATAGAGCTACCAAATTTCGTACCCGGAGGTTTTGGGGTGTGCTGAATTCACTCCTGTTGTCCGTTACCATCTCCGGAGTCATCCTGAGGGGGTTATCGGGGAGGTCATGAGGTCGCCGATGACGCCCCTCGTGAAAATTGCTCTGCGGGGGTTTTCGGGGGCGCTGAGTTCACTCCTGCTGTCCGTTACCACCTCCGGGGTCATCCTGAGGGGGTCATCGGGGAGGTCATGAGGTCGCCGATGACGCCCCTCGTGAGAATTGCTACGCGGGGGTTTTCGGGGGCGCTGAGTTCACTCCTGCTGTCCGTTTCCAACTCCGGGGTCATTTGGGGGAGGAGGTGCATCGGGGATGTCATGAGGTCGCCAAGTTTTGTCCCCATAGCAATTTTCACGAGGGGCGTCATCGGCGACCTCATGACCTCCTCGATGACCCCCTCAGGACGACCCCGGAGGTGGTAACGGACAGCAGGAGTGAACTCAGCGCCCCCGAAAACCCCCGCATAGCAACTTTCACGAGGGGCGTCATCGGCGACCTCATGACCACCCCGATGACCCCCTCAGGATTACCCCGGAGTTGGTAACGGACAGCAGGAGTGAACTCAGCGCCCCCGAAAACCCCCTGTTGTAAATTTCGTGTGCCAGCAACAAACTTAACGGGGTAAGCGAGTAGATTTGAAAAAAAAAACGGGTTTCAATATTGTGTTTTTTCCCCTTTTCAATGTCAATTTATGAGAAAAGCGCAAATTTGCGCAAAGGCGGCCCAATTGTAAATTAAAGTAGGCCACTTGTACTTCACAAAATCGTTGTCAGACCGGTGCGCAAGCGTGCGCAACTCGACTTTTTCATTTTTTAAAACGGCGTAAACGCCTATTTTAACCAATTTTTGACACGCGTTAAAAGTTAAACGAGTTGGATTAGGCTCAAACGCCGATGCTATCCGGACACCCTAGGCCTTCCTCTTCTAATGTGTGTGGAGGTTTGGTAAGTTCTGTACGCAAATATTGCCAGAAAATCGATTCATATGTACCCCTTGCACAATGTACAGAATTTCGACTCAAATTGACCTAGTTTGACGCCCGATTTCGAACGGAAATGTGCCAATTGAAGGTCTTAAAAGTACATGGACAGATGCAACTGACCCTTGTGAACACAACAGCAGTATGGACCGAAGTGGAAACTCACTTTTAGCAAAATCCCTTTATGTCCCTCTTTATCCGATTTCGCCCCACTGTGCGCGGCCGCGAGCACCGCGAGCACCGCGACCGCGACCACCGCGGCCTCGAACACCCCCGCATGCAGCACCTCTACGAGCACGGCCCCGTCTCTCTCCTCCGCGACGAGCACCTAGAAACGCAGATACAGTTTTAGCTACATTAGGATGCATTTAAAAAGTCTCATGAACTGCTGTAAGAGCAAGCAGCATACCCCTTTCCTGTACAAGCCGTGGCTCTTGATCGTTGACAATTGGGGGAAGCAGAAGTGGGCCTTCATCCATGTCGTTGTCTTGCTGCGGGTTTTCGATAACCTCTGGGTCGTTCACTACTTCTGGATTGTGAGCATTAGGGCTTGTGAGTTTTAGGGTAAGTGAAGTTCCCCCGCCGAGACCTATCGATATCTGCAATAAAATTTTTAGTCGGTCGATCATCTTTTTTCAAGATCCTCTCTACAAACTGAAGTGTGTACTCAGTATGCATCTACAGATGCATACCTACAAGTACACATCTACAAATGCATACTCAGCTGAGTACACATCTACAGATGCATACTTAGCTGAGTACACACTTACAAATGCATACTTAGCTGAATACACACCTAAAACGTATGCATCTGCAGATGTGTACTCAGCCATGTATGCATCTGTAGGTGTGTACTTAACCAAGTATGCATCTGTAGATGTGTACTTGTAGGTATGCATCTGTAGATGCATACTGAGTACACACTTCAGTTTGTAGAGCTGATTCGGCCAACTGATGAAGTCGGGCTATTAGACCCCCCTTCCGACCCCTTTTTGAAAAGGTCTTGCCGAGACCTATCGAAATCAGCAATAAAAATTTTTAGTCGGTCGACCCCCTTTTTTTCCAGATGAAGGGTCGAAGTTGATCATGTTAGTAAATTCGAGCCGAGGTAGCCAATTCGCAGTTCTAACTTTGGTCAGGGGTCGAAATTGATTTCATTTTCGTCCTCAGCACCTTTAAAAACATACGAAACCATGTAAAAATGTCTTTAAAATATAAAGTCACAAAAAAATTGCACTTTTCCGCCGTTTTTTAAGTGTCTTTTCGTTGGTACGACTGATTTATTTGTGATTGAGAGCTGAATTTCGGCGTGTGGAGAGCCAAGGACATACCTAACAACCCTGCAAAACCTCGTCTCGATCAGCCGAGCCGTTTTGGATGAGAAGTGCTGACACACAGACACACACACACACACACACACACAGACAGACAAAACTTTCCAACCCCAGTGGAGTAACTGGCTTCGCTAATCGCTCAGCCAAAAATACCTCATTGGTCGCAGATCGAATTTACGGCACTTAAATACATCGAAGCTCTCTTTTGCCCCTGGAAGGTAGGCAAATCCGGGCCCCTTAGAGCAGATTTCCCACCCGACTCGTGGGCCCCCAGTCCGTCCCTGGTGTGGCCCTGTAAAGAACCACACAACTACCTTTAAATTAATTGTAAGGAAAGAGAGGGCTGTGTGTGTGTGTGTGTGTGTGTGTGTGTGTAATTGTAAGCTGTGTGTGTGTGTGTGTAAATGTAATTGCGTGACTCATGACTGACCGGAAGCGCCTATGATCATAAGCGGTGCGTTGGACCATAACATCTGTGCTTGGGAATGTGAGCATTCCTGAGGGCCTTGACCGCTTAAATATCCGTTTCCGTTTCCACTTCCGGTGGGGCACGCCTATGGCCATAACGATCGCCCGGACTGTGCTTGCACAGTCCGCGGCGCACGGGACCATGGGGGTTGTTTGGGACATTCCTCTGGGGTTACTCTCCTTTGAGGTCAACCACACCGAATGTCCCTTTTCCATTTCCGGTGGTCCTCGGTCATGTAGGCACGCAGCAACCATACGGCTCTCTCATTTTGTTAAAAATTTATGTTTCCCGGAAGACAATAGCTACTTTGGGTGACATTGATTGCTGCTCGCTTCTGATTGGACGGGAGTTGTCCCCACCACCCTTTCAGTTTTCTATTTAAGAAAAATGCACCCAGGGTGGCTGTGTCAGTTGGACTCCAGTAGTTCTACAGCGAGGGTCTCCAGCACAGGACTGCACCATGGACAACAGGGTGCTAGGACTAGGTATGAGAGTGTGTTCTGGGTCTGTCTTGTGTTAGAAAACCTTTGTTCTGGATCTGTTTTGTGTTAGAAACCTTTGTTCTGGATCTGTTTTGTGTTAGAAACCTTTGTTCTGGATCTGTTTTGTGTTAGAAAACCTTTGTTCTGGATCTGTCTCGTGTTAGAAATTAAAAGAGTTATTTTTGAATTGGAAAAGTGGAGTCATAATTCCTGACAATCCATAGTCCTGATTGACCTTGAGATAATAATCTAGATATTAAAAGAACTCAAGTTGTGGACTGACACAACATAAAATGGCGACGAGGATGAGATAATCTCAGGTTTTCAGGAGATGGAGAAGCAGGACTAACTTGCGATAGGGAATGAGTCAATGAGCGTATCTGGAACAGTTCGGAAAAGAGATTGTGACGCTACAAGCACACTTGCAATTATTGGTATTGCTTTCTGTCTAATGATATTTCTTGTCGGTTTGTCTCTAATATATTTTTGTTGGGAGACTGTTAGCTTCACTACTCTTGCGGCTGATTGTGTTCGAGTAGGGTTTTATGGGAAATTGGAATAGACTTGGTGGATACCTAACGGTGCCAACGAAGCCAAGATAGAGTTAACGGATACCTAACGGTGACAACTAAGTTAACTCTCAGTTTAGAAAGTTTTATTACCATTTAGATGCCTATTATTGACTTGGATGCAGTTGAAGCTATTGGACTTGAGGACCAACGACCGCGTCATTTCTTAGTGTTTCTATCAGTTTTCATCTTTGTGTGCTTGATCACTATAGTCACGCTATCCATTTTTTTACATGAGTGTGTAGAAGTTTATCCAGGAACTGAAAGATATACCTTTTGTACTTCCTTGGGATTTGTTAGAAAAGCTTAAAAAATGCCGGAAACAGCACCACCCCCACTTCCAGTATCCATTGGTTCTCTGTATAATTCAGTTGAGAAATTCTTTGGTAATGGTTCAGATGAACTCTCAGCACGAGAATATATTGAGAACCTTGAAAATCTTCAAATTTTGGGTAACTGGAATGAAGCCCACATCATTCAGATAGCTACTTCAAGGCTGCGCGGTACCGCCCGCGAATACATCAAGAGTCTTGGAGAATCCTCTAAAATAAAGAAATGGAAAGGTTTTAAAGAAGCATTCTTGAGTCGATTCCAGATAGATGAATCACATGTAACTTTGATGCAAAAATTCTATGGCACTGTTCAAAGACCAAATGAAAATGTAAGAGAGTTTGGTCAACGTTTGTCATCTCTATGCCAAAAGGCATATCAAGCTGATAGCAATGACGATCCCTACAAGCGAGAATTCTATAATAATTTGTTGTTAACCAGATTCCTATATGGGCTGAAAGGAAGCATTCGTAAAACTGTCATGGTAACAAAACCAGAGGATTATCAAACTGCATTGACTCTTGCTATATCAATGGAGGAGATTGATAAATTTGATAAAGGAGTAACATTCCCTATGAATTCAGTAGAGCCCCAACCATACGTACAATACCCAGCTTTTCCACAATCTCCTGAGCAAGGGCAAGAACGACAATACTCATCAGGCAGGGATGGGAATAATAGACAGAATTTCTCATATCACAATAATGGTGATAACCGTGGATGGAATAATTATGGGAGTAACAGACCCCGCAATAATAACTGGTCCAACAATAGGTATCAAGGGAATAGACCCCGCAACAGTATGGGAACCCAGCCCTCTCAAGATAACCAACCCCGGCAAAACCAAAATGAGGACAGGAATAATAATTATCAACGAAGGCAGGGAAATCAGGAAACTCTCCCTCCTAGGGAAGGAATTCGCTGTTACAACTGTAACATGCTTGGGCATATCCGTAGAGATTGTAGGCGTTTTAGTAATCGGGAAGGTAATCAACAGAGACCCCCAAAAGCCAACGCAGGCCAGAGGTAGGCCATACGGTTCTCTCGGTCTGCGGTTTTAGGAATGATGATGTATGGCCAACTCTTGACCGTATAGGTCCTGTATTTATGTTACAAGTGTGTCCTGGTTATTTTGTTAAAGCCAGTATAAATAATGTCCCAGTAGAAATGTTGTTAGATTCTGGATGTGCGGTTACAGTGATAACCGAAAATCTAGCGGGAAAATCAGGATGCGTCCGAAGGGACGCTCCAAGGGAATTAAAGTTGCATTCAGCGACGGGACATGTGTTTCCCACAATTGGGATCGGATTAATAACTCTAGAGTTAGAAACAGATAAGAATAAGTTTCTTGTGAATCATGAATGTGTAATTTGCCCCACTGATATGATGAAAGGATTCGAATCAATTTTAGGAATGGATTTCCTCTTTGCTAACGGTGCTAGTGTTGATTTAAAAGATGAAACTATGACAATAAATGGGGATGTAATAAGACTATGCCAAAGGAAAGGTTATGAGAACTTTGAAATATTTAATGTGGGCAATAATGAGTTAAAGACAATTGAAGCTGGCGAGGAAAGAAAATTTTTCGAGACGGATTGCGCGCAACACATCCTGCCAATTAACGTTTCTACTTTATCTCAGTCTATGGGGACGCCTACAGATGTTGAGGAAAGATTAATAGGAGATGTTAGCAGCCAGGATGTGGGAAAAAATGTACTTCAAACAGAATTTGAAGGGAACAATAACAATATGCAGACCGCCACTACAAGTGAGGCACCAGATAACCCCTTGATAAGTAATGATAATGACATGATAAATGATTATAAAGCCGAGGAATATAAGCTTAAAGCAAATGAATCAGTAGAAATAATTAATGATAATAATGGTATAGCAGACAATTGTAAGGCCAAGGATTGTAACTCTGAAATAATAGTAGCAGTAGAAAGAAATAATTCTACTGGATTAAATGTAATGGTCAATGAATTTTCGTCCAGGTTTAACCTTGAGGGCAATGATCTACAAGTCACAGATCAGGAATACTTAGAAAGAAGTATTCAGATAACAACAGGGATTAAAGATAATATAGTTGATGACTTAGAAAATATTGGATACAATGAAGTGGATTATAATACTAGAAATTATATTTACTCCTTGATGATCCATACAAACTCGGATGAAGAACCTTGTCTTCCCCTTCCACCCTCCTTTGCTGAGTTAGAGGAAGGAGTAGTCCCGATAAAACCATTGAAGGATTATTTCAACCTTGATCACCTATCGGAGGGGGAAAGGAAGTCAGTCCTTCAACTAGCTGAAGAATTCCCTGAAGTATTTCAGTGTAATGGAGTAAAAGTAGGTAAAGTTAAAGGAGCAGTTTATGAGACGGTACTAAAACCAGGAGTAGAACCGGTCAGAGCCATGCCATACAAAATCCCTAAGAACCTTGAACCACTTTTGCACAAAGAACTATCTGCAATGCTCCGATCAGGAATTTTAGAATTCGCTGATGATGATCCTACGGCATGGTTTTCTCCCATATTTTGTATTGTTAAGAAAACCGCAAGTGAACCACGAGTTCGTCCATTGATTGATCTAAGGGAGTTAAATAAAGCTGTTCAAACAATGTTTTTCCCTATTCCAGATTTAAACTGGATAATAAGGGAGATAGGTCCCAACTGTAAATACCTTACAATAATTGATGTTTCCAATGCTTTCTTTTCTATAGAAGTAGCTCCCAGTTCAAGGAAATATTTTTCTTTTTCTTGCTCTTTTGGCGCTTTAAGATTCGCTAGATTACCACAGGGATATAAGAATTCCCCATTTAAATGGGCACAGACCATAGCTAAAGTATTAGCCGGAATCCCTAATTTAATCTGCTTTTATGACGATTGTTTGGCCTATGGAGGCGAAACTTTAGAGGAACATCTAGAACAACTGTATACCATCTTCAAACGATTCAAAGATTCCTGCGTCACAGTAAATCCTGAAAAGGTAAAATTCCTACAAAGCAAGGTCGCTTTCCTAGGTTATGAAATTTCTCTGAATGGAATTTCTGTACCTCAGTCTAAAGTAGAATGTATCAGAAAGATACATCCCCCAAGACGAGTCAAAGACGTAAGATCCATGATAGGAGTAGTAGCATATTTTAAAATGTTCATTCCACGATATTTAGAAATCATCGAGCCACTGACGCGTCTTACCAAGAACGCAGTAAAATTCATCTGGGGGGAGGAACAACAGCAAGCCTGGCAGACTCTAATTGATGCCCTAGCCAGTGAACCAATTATGATCCATCCAGATTTTAAATCTACCTTCATATTATGTGTAGATGCTTCTGATAAGATCCTAGGCGGATGCTTAGGACAATTCAGAAAAGAAGTTTTTCATCCTATTAGTTACCTAAGTAGGAGACTTTCAGACAGTCAGACCAGATTTTCAACAACAGAAAAGGAATTATTATCACTTGTTACCTGTGTCAAGGAATGGGCTTACTTTCTGTATCTGAACCACTTTATTGTGTATTCAGATCACAAACCCTTGTCAGCAATACCGAAAACTACTGAACATGCCTCTCCAAGAGTGTATCGTTACAGTTTGTATTTAGCTAATTTTTCCTTTGACTTAATTCATGTGGCTGGCAAAGACAATTGTTTACCACATTGGTTATCAAGAATACCAGAAGTTACAGCTAATAACAACGATGAATCTACACCTGAAGGTGGTTTGAAAGATACTCAGGATAAACCTTTAAACTTCCTGTCAGAAACTGGTATCGATCAATCTGAAAATGAAGGACAAAGTAATAACTTAGTTTGCAATATCACTGTAAACGAGCCACATTTAACTCCTATGTTCTGTAAAGACAAGATAAAGACAGAACAATTAAAAGATCTGAAACTCCGAGAAATTATAAATAAATTACAAGAATCTCCTAGTTCTTCAGATGAACTTGCTCTTGACAACGACGGAGTATTATATAGATTGAGAGATCATAATTATAGAGAAGATAGAGTGTATGCTCCATCTCAAATGAGGAAATTCCTACTAGATTCTTACCATTCTAATATATTTTCTTGTCATCCGGGTTATCATAGGATGTTAGCCACAATAAGTAAAGATTACTATTGGCCATCCATGTACAAGGATGTCCGAGAGTTTGTTCAGAAATGTCTCTCATGTCAGATGAGAAAACCAGGAGCTCCTAGACAAAATGCTCCTCTCCAAAGATATTCTGAGTATTTTGAATCTATGGCTCAAGTTCAACTTGATTGCCTTGGCCCCCTTCAAACTAGCCATAACGGCAACTCTTATGTTTGCGTTTGCCTATGTCTTTTCTCTCATTTCCCAGTGGCATATGCTATTCCTGATTTAAAGGCAGGAACTCTGGCTAAATGTTTGATCAATTTTGTTTCAATATTTGGGTGTCCTAAAAGAATTATCTTAGACAACTTTCAGTCACATAGATCAAAATTATTCACTAAATTAAATAAAACCATTGGGATACCTTTAGTGTTTTGTGCAGCCTACAACCCAATTTCGAATGGGGCTGTAGAAAAGTTTATGAGGTATTTGGGTGATGCAATGTCTCACTATATATCCAAAGACAATGGAGAACATTGGGATGATTTTCTAGATCCGGCTTTAATGGCCTATAGATCAACCGTGTGTAAAACTATACGGGAAACTCCATACTTTGCATTGTTTGGAAGGGATTTTCCTACACCAAATAATAATTTCTTGCGTTCATCATTTGACCCCATGCCAAGAAAACTCGATTACAAAATTCATCTCTTAAACACCCTTAGATCAGCATACCAACAGATCATAGAGCATACCAAATTAGAAAGGGAGAGATCCATGGAATATTACAACAGGAAATCAACTCCAGTTTCTTTCGCTGTAGGAGACTTAGTTCTTGTTCGGAATAAGGCTAAAGCAAAGCAAACCACTTCAAAATTCTTAATGAAATATGCTAGACCAATGCGTCTAGAAAAACGAGCTACAGAAGTTTCATTCTTTGCTAAGCCTCTATTTGGTGAACAGAAACTACAACTTATTCACTGTAATAGGATGAAACCCTGCTACATGGATATTTCTCCATTAGAAGAGGATAATGATATTGAATCTGATGACGAAGAATCTGGAACTGATCAAAATAAGAAAAAGGTAATTGAAGAATCTATTTGTGTTGAGGATGACGCAATTGTTCCAAATCCAACTAACAGGGATGATAATTTAAACCAAGGGAATCAAGAGGAAGAAATAAATGGGGAGGAGAATGTAAATGAAGAAACAGTTGAAGAAAATATAAATGACAATGAGAATAATGAACAAAGAGAGAATAATAACAAGGTAGGTTTACGCCAGACCGTGTCTTGTCGTAACAGGCTTCGCGATGCTGCGCCAGTTACGACAATCCACGCCTGGCGTTACACCTACCTTGGCCTGCGGCGCTTCCCTGCTTGCCTTCGGCAAGCTGCCTCAAGGATTTTTGAGGCATTGAGTAATGCACCACGTGAAATCTGCAGTAAAATTTTTTAGTCGGTCGATCCCCTTTTTTCAAGATCCTGATTCGGCAAACTGATGAAGTCGGGCTCCTAGACCCCCCTTCCGACCCCTCTTTGAAAAGGTCTTGCCAAGACCTGTCGAAATCCGCAATAAAATTTTTGAGTCGGTCGATCACCGTTTTTCAAGATCCTGATTCGGCTAACTAATGAAGTCGGACTCCTAGACCCCCCTTCCGACCCCTCTTTGAAAAGGTCTTGCCGAGACCTATCGAAATCTGCAATAAAATTTTTTAGTCGGCCGATCCCCTTTTTTCAAGATCCTGATTCGGCAAACTGATGAAGTCGGGCTCGTAGACCCCCCTTCCGACCCCTCTTTGAAAAGGTCTTGCCGAGACCTATCGAAATCTGCAATAAAAATTTTTAGTCGGTCGACCCCTTTTTTCCAAGATGAAGGGTCGAAGTTGATTATGTTAGTAAATTCGGGCCGAGATAGCCAATTCGCAGTTAAAAGTTTGGTCAGGGGTCGAAATTGATTTCGTTTTCGTCATCAGGAACTTCAAAAACATAGGAAACCATGTAAAAATGTCTTTAAAATATAAACACTGTAAATCAAATGGTGATACATCTCACCATCTGAGGGGTGAGACAGAACTGTCTCACCGAAAAAGGGTGATACTAAAGTGTATCACCGTAAAAAGGTCGTACACGAATGTATCACCGAAAAAAGGTCGTACTCAAATGTATCACCGAAAAAGAGTGATACTTCCTCAGGAAAACAAGGGCCCATCTCACTGATGTCTGACCATTTTTCGGTGATACATTTGTGTACGACCTTTTTTTCGGTGATACATTCGTGTATGACTTTTTTTCGGTGAGACTTTTTGTATCACCGAAAATGGGTGAGACGTCTCACCCTTTGAATTGCAGTGAAGTCACTAAAAAGTTGCACTTTTTCTGCCGTTTTTTTAGTGTTTTTTCGTTAGTACGACTGAATAGAATGAGATAGAAAGCTGAATTTTTGCGTGTGGCGAGCCAAGGACAAAACTAATAACCCTGCAAAATCTCAGCCAGATCGGCCGAGCCGTTCAGGAGGAGTAGTGCGGACACACACACAGACAGACAGACAGACGGACAGACAGACAGGAAAAGTTTTTCAACCCCAGTGAAGTAACTGGCTTCGCTAATCGCTCAGCCAACAATAATAACCAAACTAATATTGTTAATGATGATCTTTTCCGCTATAACTTTAGAAGGCAGCCTGATGTAGATTACTCAGCGTATTTTTAAGAATAATTAATGTTTAAATAATACCTTCATTAACCACTCTTTATATCTTTCTTTTCCTTTTAGATAATTTTGGGCCGATTGAGTTACCCGCGTGGGAGGAGCTGATGCATGTGGCAAGAGCTGGAAATGCACAAAACTAAGTGATAGTGGAACTAATTAAGAACGGAATGAATCATTTGAGCAGACTATATAACATAAAATTCACACCAGGAACAATAAATCTCGCAAATTATGACCGTCAAAGGAACGCTCAAACTATGGTCATGAAAATGATATCAACTGCCATTTTCATACAGCACTCAAGGGGCAACACAGACCTACAAGGACACCCCTGCACTGTTAAGGCAGCAGCCTATGTTTACATAAAACTAAACACTCTATATAACCGTGAGTACAAAGGGGTACATACACCTGCTGAATGCCCAATACACAGTCTGGGGTACTGTGTACCAATCTGCACCAAATACGCTCTGCGGCACACTCTTCTAAGTATTTTGGAAAGAATAAACATTCCTGACAACAAAATGCGACCACCACCGCCACCATATGAAATGAAAGCTGAACCACCAAGCCCAAGTCCAAAACGAATCATCGCACCAGTTCCATCTCACACCTGTAGTAAAACCACCTCTACTAGTAAAACTACTCCAAAACAGGTAACACCCCCTAAAACATCACAAAATCAGATGACCAGTCAAAATAACCCTTGGCTAAGCACTATTAATGCAATTAAAGTGCTAAATTCAGGTGACGATGCAGAGACAACAGTACCAGATGCTCAAGCATCTACATCGGACCTGGAGTGTAACCCATCAATACTTGAAGATTTAAATCTCAGTGGTCTAGATCTATGTTTGGGTATGGACATAAATGAATTCATAGTTGACAATGAACTTGAATCTCTTGTGAGTTCAATCACTGAGGAATCTTGCACCTACACCAATCTTGATCTTTCAACTGCAACAAATGAAATAAACCAGCATTTGGAACAAATCAGATCCCAAAATGAACACCCACCTGTAACCGCGACAAAGAATATCAACCCTGGTAAAACATACAGGAAAAGAAGGCGATAACTATGAGTTGTATCTGATTTTGTTGCAGTAACGTGCCTCTTGACGCTACAAATTTCGGCTGAACAACAATACTGTCTTTCGGAAATCACCTTGGTATTGGACATACCGACGAATAATGTTTCTCAATACATACAAAATACTCAAACAACAATTACAGATTCTCTTGATTTCATTAAAAATAGCAACAAATCTGGTATTGCATGGACATCCATTCTAAGCACTTTGCGAGAGTTTCATACTCATACAGAGTTGTTTAAAAATGTACAAATTAAATTTGATCAATTTCTATTATATAAAAATGGATCAGCACAGGTAATCTTTCATAATATAGATGACCAGGTACTAAATTCTATAACAAATCAATATGATATAAAATTCAATATTTCCAATAAATTACTTCATTTTGACTCAACCAGAATGGTAACTCAATTTTTCACACAATTTCGTGATACCTCATACCGTCTCGCGCAAGGATTAGCATTCCTTTCTATGAGGCCGGATATTCATGTTTTATCACTGGTCATTAGTAGTTTGTATAAAGTTAAAGACCAAATTGAACTTATCGGTAGAGTCGTTGACTTACTGATTTTACTCTCACCCTCGGTAAACTCCGCAGGTATGCTGGAACATTCATTTCCAGAGTTAAGATACATCCTCACTGCTCTGTTTCCTGATCCAACGCATCCTCCCACTTTAGAATTAATGGGTTATCGATATCTCCACAATGACAGTGGGATTATTAGATATTATGCTAAGGTCTTCTCTTCACTTTCCAGAGGCTGTCACGAGTTATCCTGCACCCAGAGTTTTTTTTGACAGCACTATATTGCTTCAATATGTACCATTTCTCAATGTGTGTTTGCTAATTTTACTTATTATTTTTCTATTTATCCTTGTAAGATCACTCTCCAGGTTATATAGGATTCTGGCGCAACCTGAAAAATAGTGCACCCTCGTATATTCCAATACATGATTTGGAAAACTCACCTTTAAGGGATATCGAGTTTAAATTTAATAATTAATTTAATTTGTTACAGTAGCACTGGTACTGCTAGCTGCAGGGCAGTCCGTAGACGGTAATTCTGATCCATCAGTTTACCTATCTCGACCAGAGAACTTTTCTATAAATTTTGAAGCCGGAATGCTTTTTGTTCGGGAACGAAATCTGCTTCTCAACGGGGATAGGTGGCTAAACAAAATGAAAATTGGAATACAACCTCTGGAGACTAGGTTGCAAACCCTGGAACAGGCCGCAAAGGATATGGACGTCTATAGAGTTCAAAATAATACTAAGGAAGCAGGTTTCCGAACCACCTACAACCTCCTTGAGCAGCAGACAGAGTTTATTAAGTCCACAATAAGGTCCGCCAAGCGTTCACTTCAATTCATTCGGCAAACCCTTTTGCCACTTGAAAAACGCAGGCAAAGAAGGGGTGTTGCTCATTTCATAGGGTCTGGTCTCAAGTTCTTGTTTGGCACTCTGGATGATACTGATTATCGTTATGTTGAACAACAAATTAAAAATAGTGGCAAAAGGCTTGACAAGGTCATTCATCTAAGTGCTTCTCAAATAACTGTAATGCAAAACATGACAGCTACTATCAATCAAAATGTTGCAAATACCAATGCACTACTTCAAGCTCATAATGAACTTAAAACCCTTGTAATAAACAGAACAGAAATTCTAGAATCTGCCATTAACAAGTTAAGTGAACAGACCCATGGAATCATGGCACAAATGCAGCTGAGACAGCTGCTCGCCAATCACGCTTTTGCCCTTAAAGAAGATGTCATGGCTTTTCGTGAGGCGCTCGATATAACTGCATCTTCCCGGCTTGCACCCTATTTCTTTCCACCAAACACCCTACAAGCCGTTCTTGCCGATATTCAATCTCACTTGACTGCTGGCCGTTCTTTACTTTTGCCTTTATCCACTGATGAACTCTACCAATACTACAACTTAGCTACTGTGCACGCTGCAGCTTCAGCCAACGAGATTTTCCTGTTTGTAGAAGTACCAATAAGGGCCAGCCAAACTTATTTTACATTATACCGAGCCTTACCTCTACCTGTCAAATTACCAGAAACTAATTACCATGCCCAATATGCCAAAACAGAGTCGTATTTAGTAGTATCTGACGACAGGCAGTACTATACTCTTTTAACAACCGACGATTTATTACAGTGCACAGACATGGACGTAATATCTAGCTGTCCATCACGTTAGCCTGTGTATCACCATTCTCAATCGTCTTGTTTAATGGCCTTGTATTTAAGTAATGCAGCATTAATCAAAAATCTGTGCACTACGGAAGCAGTCTCAAATTTGAAACCATTTTTGTTTCGGCCTCGCACTGACGACACTTGGGTGTATGCACTACCACAAGAAGTGCATGTCAATGTCATATGTCCTACTGCCAGCATGAATAGGCGGGACACCCTGCAAGGAAACGGACTATACTCCGTTCCGCCAGGATGCCGGTGCACATCTGAAGCTTTTGAACTTTACCCCCACTCTGAACTTGGCTCATCGCTTGAAACCTTTTCTTCTGAAGATTTGCATGCGCCTTCTGTACCGCTTACTATTAGCACATCCCAACTTGATGCTCTGACGCACCTAACTAGATTTCCAGAAATTTTCATACATGAGAATTTCACGTTTGGGAGACACACTCATCCAACAAAAATAGATTTAAAAGCTCTGGAACAGAAATACGCCGATCTCATGGCCGAGCCAACCCCAAATCTCGATGATGGCACAAATGTTTACAACATAGCTTTCACAGTAATTTTCTCTATAATTTTCATACTCGGCTGCTGTTGCTGTTGCCGTCGGTGTTGGCCGTGTCCCTGTCCCACCATCGCTCCTGCCACCCCCACTCCTGTGGCCAGGACTTCCCTCTGCACACAGCCTGTGCCGGTAGGGACACCGCCCGCCTCCCGCACCGAAGCCCGATCATTTTTCCGTTCGTTTGTCCGATTGTCCGGGCGGCCGCTCCCCGCGACCCCCGCCCCCGCTTCAAAATTTAACGATGGTTACGAATTACCCATTTGCGTCCCCCCAAACCCCTCCAACAGGGCAGGTATACCCGTCCCCTCTTCCCCGGGCGTCATCGCACCGACCGGCAGGCCGACAGCGACTGTCACCCCACGGATCAATCCAGGCGAAACCGATGAACAGGGGTACTCCGTTTTGTCCCATGAATAAAAATTAGCATCGTGGCCATCTTGCCACCAACTGACACTTGACATACGGACAAACTTTCCCCAAACTCCTCAGTTTCAAACCGACCGCTGCCGAGACAACAACTCGCTACCGCCGCCTGCCACAGTGCCAGTGACCCGTGCGCACCCTAGTGCCCAGAGACGCAGTACGGGAGTCCGTGCCACAGCCAGTGCATACCAAGAAACAACAAGTGACAGTGCAACAGCCCTGAGTGACGCTCCGCCAGTGAACCGCAAGACACGCAAGGACCAACAGCAAGTAACTGTGCCGCAGCCCCGCAGAAGAGTGACGCAGCGACAGTAACCCGCCGCCGTCACCCCAAACCACACCATGGAGCAATTTGAATATTGTTTCTTCTACGACTACCACTATTTGGAAAGTAAATCCCCAAACGTTAAGAGCTTGACACTCCACCCCGGCTGTCTGCCCCCGCTGGGTCTCCTTTCCCAGTTCGTCAACAGTATGCATGAAGCCGGGCATATCGCACTCAAGACCAACGAACGCCCTGTGGAATACCACGCGACGGTATGTGACAGGTGTCACCTGCCAACTTATCAAGCAATGCCGGTCTGACCCACACACTCCGAGCCAGTCAACATCGACCCAGTCGTCATTCCTCCATTCATGCTGACCGGGACCGGCCGAATACACCAGATGCGCCAAAACATCCGCCTGGACGTCATTTATGATTTTCCAGTCATGGGCCCCCTTTTCTGGGCGGACCGGCCCCAAGAACCTCCGGCGGCAGACCAAGAGGTTCCGGACAACATTTCGGACGCCACAACAGTCTTCCTCCCATAATCCCCAACATAAGTTAATAAGTTAAGTACTCCAAATATGTATATATATATATATATATATATATATATATATATATATATATATATATATATATATATATATATATATATATATAAAAAGAGAAAGAGAATTTTTTTTTGTAAAGAAAGGGTGACACGCCGTTCCGGCAAGCCGTTCCGGCGTTCGTTCCTGGTGTTTCCCTCACTTTATCGCTGGAATTTTTACTTTTTGACAATTTAATTTATAAGAAAGCACTTTGCCAAAGAGAGAGCACTTTACCAGAGAAAACTTAATTTGTTTACTTAATTTGTTTGTTGTTTTCACTTGCTGGTAAATTTAATTTATAAGAAAGCACTTTGCCAAGAGAGAGAGCCCTTTACCAAAGAAAACTTAATTTGTTTGTTGTTTTCACTTTGCTGGTATTTTTACTTTATTAAGTTTAAGAATTAATTTATTAAAAAAAAAAAAAAAAGAGAGAAGGGCACTTTGCCACGCACGAAATTTAGGATTTAAATTTATAACGCACCGTACCAAAGAATATTTTATATTGTATTTGCACATCACCTAGTTGAACAATTATACTGCAGTTTTGTTTTTTTTTGTGTGTGTGCAGTTCCAGGAGGGTTGTCTGATCGCATCACGATGACGGAGACGCGGACGACGGCACGAACGGCAAAAAGAAGGACGGCGCCCACCAGGCTTCCGCTCCCCTCTACTCTCCTTCTTCCCCCCTCGCCGAGTGTGCATTCATCGGTGACGCCCTCGCAGCTCGCTCTTCCCCCTCGGGAGACGCCACTGGGTGACCAACTCTCCGCGCGCCAAGTGTAGGGGAGATAATCAGCGTCACCCAATTTAAGTGTCGAGAGTGTGAAGGAATATTGTAACGGGGTAATGGATGACCAACTCCCTGCACACCAAGTGTAGGGGAGATAATCAGCGTCACCCAATTTAAGTGTCGAGAGTGTGAAGGTAAATTGTAAAAGGGTAAAAAAAAAAAAAAAAAAAAACTGTTCATAAGTGCCGATTGTTAGCGTTTCCTACTCATCTTGATGTTATCAGATATTTCCTGACTAATAGGTTAACGAGCACCTGTAAATTAACAAAAAAAAAATTTCCAATTCAACATGTATGGCAAAAGAAAGAATTATATATATATTTTTTTTTATTTTTTTTTCTCAAAGTTAGGGTGAATGTTGTGTGGCCCTGTAAAGAACCACACAACTACCTTTAAATTAATTGTAAGGAAAGAGAGGGCTGTGTGTGTGTGTGTGTGTGTGTGTGTAATTGTAAGCTGTGTGTGTGTGTGTGTAAATGTAATTGCGTGACTCATGACTGACCGGAAGCGCCTATGATCATAAGCGGTGCGTTGGACCATAACATCTGTGCTTGGGAATGTGAGCATTCCTGGGGGCCTTGACCGCTTAAATATCCGTTTCCGTTTCCACTTCCGGTGGGGCACGCCCATGGCCATAACGATCGCCCGGACTGTGCTTGCACAGTCCGCGGCGCACGGGACCATGGGGGTTGTTTGGGACATTCCTCTGGGGTTACTCTCCTTTAAGGTCAACCACACCGAATGTCCCTTTTCCATTTCCGGTGGTCCTCGGTCATGTAGGCACGCAGCAACCATACGGCTCTCTCATTTTGTTAAAAATTTATGTTTCCCGGAAGACAATAGCTACTTTGGGTGACATTGATTGCTGCTCGCTTCTGATTGGACGGGAGTTGTCCCCACCACCCTTTCAGTTTTCTATTTAAGAAAAATGCACCCAGGGTGGCTGTGTCAGTTGGACTCCAGTAGTTCTACAGCGAGGGTCTCCAGCACAGGACTGCACCATGGACAACAGGGTGCTAGGACTAGGTATGAGAGTGTGTTCTGGGTCTGTCTTGTGTTAGAAAACCTTTGTTCTGGGAAACCTTTGTTCTGGATCTGTTTTGTGTTAGAAACCTTGGTTCTGGATCTGTTTTGTGTTAGAAACCTTTGTTCTGGATCTGTTTTGTGTTAGAAAACCTTTGTTCTGGATCTGTCTCGTGTTAAAAATTAAAAGAGTTATTTTTGAATTGGAAAAGTGGAGTCATAATTCCTGACAATCCATAGTCCTGATTGACCTTGAGATAATAATCTAGATATTAAAAGAACTCAAGTTGTGGACTCACACAACATTGTCTTACAAGAGTTACTAGGGGTGCGCGCCGTTTAGTTGGATGCGCGTGGTACGTGAGCGATGCGAATAGGCCAGCTGCCCTGCTATGCACCTCGGCGCTGCGGGCTTTACAACCCACGAGAGAGGCAACATTTGTTCCCCAATTGATTAATATTGGGTATATTATAGAACACCCTCGGGATAAATGTCTTTGAATCGACAACAAAACGTTGATTAATTTTTATTAAGGAGTGTATTGTCAAAATAACAGGCCGGCTCTTTTGTTGGTTTAAGAACAAAATGTTGTTGATGAATTAGTTGTACGTTAGGCTGTGAGAGCGTTATCTTTGCGGCCATCTGGTCATCTTCAGTATTAGTCGGTGATATTTAACAAAATTTAACTGTCATGCCAAAGAGATATGTTATCGTCAGACCTTCGCCCGACAGCAAAAGGTTGTTAGAGCCACAACATTGTTTTGTTACCCATGTCGGTCGTTAAAAGAACGACAAGATAACTTATTTTTAAAAAGTAGGTTGTTCAAGTTACAATAACCTATTGTTTACATCAAGTAACAAGAATTTCTCGTTTATTTAAAGACAAAGATTGTTGAGTTTCTTCGTCATAACAACATGTGCTGTCGAAGTGACGGCAATATTTTGTTAACAACTCGTATCGTTAGGAACCATGTCGTAGATTCAACAAGAAATTTTTTCACAGTGAATACTTCGTACACGGTTCAGGAGAGTCAGACCCCCTTGGATTGAATACAACTTAATTGAGTCAGAATTTTAATTCGACATACTCCATCAGGGGTCACAGGAAACTATTGCATCAACGTAACTCTAAGACCTTCTGTGGGATCTTCGGAGTGCGATAACCTGTGTATGATGCATGACTCATAAGCCAAAGCCTCTCGCTCCAATTTAATTCTCCAGGCTCTTGAGAGCCTCTGAGACTGCCTGGTCGAGCACGGAGAACTGGTTGCCGACGGTTGCTGAAATTAAGTACCCTACTTGCCCCATCTTGTTCAGGGAGTCTTGAAAATCGTCCTGTTCGTAGTACGTCTGGATGTTGTCGATGACGTCAGCCGCAGTGTCAAACGCATCCTAAAACAAAAATTGTTGCTTGTCAAAACCAACACAAGGTCGACATTTTAAAGACCTTTTCCGAAGCCTTTCCCGAATTAAAAAAGAAGGCGAAGAGGAAGCAGAAGATGGTCAAACAAGTAATGAGTGGTGCAAAGCTAAAAAAAATCTTAACAAACAAGGCAGTGACGTTACTTCGGCACGGACCGTTAGTAACTGCGTTCGAAAAACAAATTGTTCATCACGTTATAAGGACTGCACTCTTTTTGTCTTGTCCCATGAATGATTTTAGGCACACCTAACGATGTCGATGCGATGCAATTTTGTAAACCCCATGTGATAGAAATTGCTCAAAATATTGCACCTTGCCGACGGCATCGGACACTTAGTCTTATCACCGACCGACGTTCTTCAAATGGGACGAAGAAGAATGGGGCTTCATTCATAGGACAAAAATGTCCCCTGACATGCAGAGTGTGGTTGTTCGTCCCTTTCTAAACTGGGGCAGATGGGGTAACTATTTTAAAAATTTCGCTCCGGGAATCCCTTGATGTGAAGATTTTTTTCTTACATCATAGTAATGTGATGGTATTCCTATAATACAAAAGCAGTTTTTCTTCGAATTACGAAGGTTGTCCCCTGTACCTTACAATGAAAACCCAAGAAAGATTCGTATTATGCTTACGCCGAGTTCACTGAAAGGGAGGGTAGGGCGATTCGTGACATTAAATATTCACTGGAATTCAATTGGTAAGTTTGCTTGCCACTTCAGTTGCGCTCCGTTTTGAATGCCAAAATTTGGCCCTCTGGGCCTGGATTGGCCCCTTTAAATGCTAAAATTTGGCATTCTGGGCCGATTTGCCTTTTAAAATGCCAAAATTTGGCGTCCAAGCTCACCGGAAAGCCAAATTTAGGCATTCAAAACGGAGCGCCACTGGAGTGGCAAGCAAACTCACAAATGCAATTGCAGTGTTAAATTATTAAATATAGTAAAGGGTGCAGGAGGAAATCGGAGTATGACCCATCTTTCGCTGCGAATAGAGGGTCCTTAAACAATCGAAACTGCTGTGATCGGTGCTCCGGTATAGTTTTGGAGGGAGTCTGAAATATCCGGTACACTGAAAGCAGGCCAATCGCAGATTTTGAATCCTGCGACGTTCCCGCCTGAGGCTCCCCAAGTAACAATCAACATCAAAGTATACCGTTGAGAGATTCCAGTACACGTTTCCTAATACACTTTTTCTAACCTAAATATTTCCTACCGCCCTTTTTTCCTTTGTTACCCTTTCACAATGGAACCACGTGGAATTTGTTGCCATAACTTCTTCCAGTAAAGGTTGGGGACGTGCTCCTTGCCTAGCACGCATCGAAGGTTATTCGTAACAGACTACGTAGCAGAGTACGTTTTTTCCTAGTTCTTCTGTAGTTTTTTCCAATGAAATGCTTAAATTATTTCTCCCATTACTCTTTGCTATTTGCTAACACATTGACACAGCATAAAATGCTTTTTTAAGTTAGGTTGGGTTTCTAAGTAACTCTAATCCCGTCCTCCGAAATTGACAAAAGTGAGGTTATGGTTACGTCAGTCGATCTCTGAATGCAAAGGGGCGGCACGACAGCTTTCAGTGGAACATAGTCGATTCTAATACCACGGCAGGGCATTCGAAGAACAACAAATTAAGGAGATTAAGTTCCCTACGAAGTTTAAATATAAAGTTAATTACGAAAAACCCCATGTTTTTTACAAATAACCCCATGCTGGGGAGATCCTTAACAAATGCAAGGGTTTTGAAAGCGGGTCATATTTGAAGCTTCTAGACTCCAGAGTGTCCTATGAAGCCGTGCAGTTTTGATAAAGGGCCAGACTACTTTCCTGGCTCAAGTTTGGCAACGATATGAAGAAGAGACTTTAATTGTATACAAATTCTTAAATCTGTTACAAATCGCCCCACCCTCCCTATCGTAGCTCACATTCCATTGAATGGTATGTAGAGTGTGTACGGTGTATGGACGACTCTAAACGTAGCGTCACAAGCTTACCTTGGTGAGAAATTCTGCATTGTCCTTTGCGTAACTTGCATAAGCACTATAATCCGAGTCGATTTCCAGTAAAACAAGCTTCGCCGCTCCAAAGGGGTCCACCTGTTGCAAAACACAAAGATGGGTATTCGAAGTTTCGTTATTATTTACATGTAAGGGACTGTGAGAAACACAGCAGAGCCCGGTACTTACATCTGATGATCGCTTCCTGCGGATGTTATGAGGAGCATCCGTGGGAGCCTGGGTGGGGGCGTCAGTGGGAGCTGCAGTAGGAGAATTAGTCGGACTCTGCGTAGGGGCGTCAGTGGTAGCCGGCGTAGGCGCTGGAGTCGTGGCTTGATGGTATGCTTCCTGGGCCGCTGCAGAGGCAACCAAAGCGGCGCTGGCTGCGTCGGATACCTGATGAAACTCGACTTCCCAGATCGAAATCTGCTTGTTGGCCTCAGCCATCGCGCGCTTCGAGTCCAGAATGAAGTCGTCTAGGATCCTGTTGAATTCCTGGTGCCCGAAAAGACATCATTTGAGACTCTCTAGTTCCGAAACTTGCGTCCATGAGAATGCACCTTCTTACAGTTTGGCAATGTTTCAAAAATTGGGGGAAAAAAAACCAAAAACCGAACTGACATATATTGACGAAAAATATATTAGCAATGGATATATTTCATGAAGTGAAAGAAAAACATTTGGCACTTCAAGACGTGGAATTTAATTCGTTTGTTCTGTTTGCGATACTTTTCCCACACACCTGAGAAATGTAAGTGAAACCGCGTCGTTTGAACTCGAAGTTTTTAGTGTATTCCAATTACACATAGAAACGCTTTCTATTCGTGTCGAGGAAATGAATCCATTTTTATCATCCCTTTTCAATTTCTGACACTTCGTAATGTTTCGTATAGTGTGAACGAGACGGTTATTTACAAACTGCGCCAGCATGTTTGAAAGTACAAATAGTAGAACGTCTACGAAGCATCACTTCAAAATACGAAGAAAACGAAGGCATTGTAAAATCTATGAAGCGATGCTTCGTATTATGAAGCAAAATCTTTGAAATACGAAGCATTTCCTCGTAATACGAAACACTCCCACGATGACTCCATTTTCTTCGTAGTTACGAAGCAGGTTCTTATTAGGCTTTTTTGAGTGCGGTATTTTCTAAACCCAAACCTGTCAAAACTTTTCTTTGGGGAGTAGCGAATTGAAGCATAAAGTAACCGTCGCAATTGTTAGTACTTTGTTCTAACTGTGTGAGGTAAGTTGCATGTCCACAGAAACTTACTGAGACTACCGAAACGCTGAAGTTGTTGAACAGTCCGATTTCAGAGTCCACCTCTTCACGGGGCAGGCATCCTTGGTTTTCATTTGCTTGCCACACAAAGTCCGTTAGCTCAACTATGGCGTCATCGAAGGCAGATATGATGTTCCTGCAGGCGCCGTAATTAGCCAGTTGCGCGTAAGTCGAAACGTCCGTTCCTACGGCAAACGCCTTGTCCCCTAGCAGAGGAACAGTCAAAACTAATTAGTAGCTGAAAGAGTCAGAGCACAAGTTTGCTCTTCTGGCCCCTCAAAGTTATGAGTTGACCTTTTCAAAACCGCTAAGGACGAAAAATTTGCCCGAAAGGAAACGCCTGGACATGTTGAACTAAGCGTTAAATTGTCATCTTAAACCACAGTTTTCTCTCCTTGTGCCAAAATGGCGATTGGCAATGCGACTTTTTCGACTTATTTCACTAAGTTGACTGATATTGTGTTGGTTTAAGTTACCATGAAATTAAAAAGCTAGTACCTTTGACCTGTTTCTGCGATCTTAAATGAAGTTTTCGTCCATACATCAAATTTGAACGCAAAAGAAGGCAAAATTTCCGAATAAAATGGAAATTTTTTACTTTTCCGGAAATTTTCAGGGTTTGAAGATTTCCGGAAAACTTCGATCCCCACTCTCAGAACAAATTTCGTTAAATCAACAACAAAATGTTGGTTAATTTTTATTAAGAAAAGTATTGTCAAAATAAGAAGTTGGTTCTTTTGTTGATTCAACAACAAAATGTTGTTGATGAAAGAACGATACGTTGGGCTGTGAGAGCGCCATCTGCGCGGCCATCTGGTCATCTTAAATACTATTCGGTGATAGTTAACAAAATTTAATTATTATGTCAATTAGCTATTCCATCGACAAACCTTTAACCGACAGAAAAAGGTTGTTAGAGCTACGGCAATATTTTGTTAAGAATGTAGGTCGTTAAAAGAACGACGAGATATTGTTGAAAGGTAGGTTGTTCCGGTAACGAAAATTTATCGTAATAATCAAGTTACAAGAATTAGTCGTCGATTTAACGACATTATAACAACATATGTTTTCGAAATGACAGCAATATATTGTTAACAACACGTATCGTTAGAACCCATGTCAAAGATTCAACAAGGAATTTTTAACAGTGCCTAATCTTGGAATCAAGACACTGGAAATCATCGGGTAATGTTTATAGATTAGTTATTATGTGTATGATCTCAAGACGCAATGTCCGATAATTTTGTCTTTATCATCTGACATATTACAGGTGGAGCTTGTTCCCCTTTCTGGTGTCTGGCTGGATAAAAAAGAAAGGGACGCTATTGTGACCAGACACAAAACACTAAAACCTGACCCTCAAAAAATTTGGCGGCATCTCTTAAGGGAAACAATTCGAGATGACAATCTTGTTGCCATGAACACTGCTGGGAAAAAGAGCGCGCACCAGGCGATCCCTTTTATTATTCTTGAAACAGTAAAAAGTAAGTGCCTTCCGTATAGATATATTTGATAATGTGCTTTCAATTTTTTGTCACTTTCTTCCCTTTTCTACAGAGTTTGTTAAGACGCAATTTCCACATGCATTAGACGAGCATAACAATTACCAAAACGGCAGACAACTACTGTGGTTGACTTCGAAGGAAGGAAACTGGGCCGCCAGCAGGGTAAGCTAGGCTCGGCCCCTGTCGGCTCCGCTTCGCTGCGACGGCAATTTGGTTCGACGGAAGGGCGGGCCCTAGCTTGTTGAGGCCTACGATGGGCAAGAAGGAGGCGGCCTCGGCCAAAACTATTTTGGTGCTAATCTTACAATATCCTGAGACTTTCATTTCTTTCAAAAAATATCGATTTTAGATCCATCCCTCCGGACCCTAGTGAGCAGCTTCTGAAGCGTGTCACAGCCGAAATACTCTGTGAGACAGTCACGCCAGCCACTGCAGCGTGCATGGCTGCAAGTCCACGACGGCCCTGTTGCTGTAACATGGCTGTAAGATAGCCACTGCAGCAATGCATACAGAAAAAAAAACCGTCGACACAGCTTACGTCAGCCATTTGTCAGACCTTTTGCAGCCTTTGATTTTTATTCAGGGAGGCGCCTTTTGCGTTTGCTTATAAGGCTGTAACTCGAGCAGAATATCATTGGAGATGTGCCATGTATCTGGTATCTGAGTTGTGCACGTCAATATACGGAAGGCAACAGAGTTCGATCCAAGCGATGAGAGCCACCTGAGGAAGCCAACCTGCAGCCAATATTTTCCCTCGAGACATAATCACGTTTTTGGGATTTTAAGAAAAGTTGGAGATGCACACACTTGAGTTTGTAGAGTAAGATTGAATTGGTCGAACTGACCGTCATGCACCACGTTCTCTCTAGAGCCCTTCTCTTGCCACTCACCGGCTGCTCGCACGGCGACGGTCTCCGCACGTTGGTTCTGCTCCCAAGCGGCATTACCAGCCAGGGCGGCCCGGTCGGAGGCGGCTTGTGCTGCTGGCAGGTCCCCGATGGCCGCGGCCTGCAGAGTTTCATTCAATGCGCTCTCGGCCTCTGTCCTCGCGCGGTTGGCCTGTGCCAGGGCTTGGGCGATGACGTCACTGGCATCGCCGTCACGCAGTTTGAGGGAAGGATACGCCGCAGCCACCTGCACAGGTTCAGTTCCTTTAGGTCATAGAACACAGCGTAAAGTGATTTTTTTATGTCCCGGAAACCACCGTGACTGATGGTCCGATATCGGGTCTTCACTTTATCACTATTGGGTGCACTGTTTTTGATAAATTGGGAGGGCCTACATCCTTTGTTACTTGCTGAGGTACACTAATTAAGTGAACGTTCAGTCACTCGTCCCAACTTCTTCTCACGACTCACGGAAAGGTTTTCACTCTTGAAACTTCAGAACCTTACTAGACATCGGTAATAGAGGGTAGGTGAGACGATTTAGAACAGTGGCCTACGGTATGCGCCAAAGTGGGTGCGGGGCCATTTCTTGGTGCACGTGGTCAAAAATATTGTTTTGAGCTAAATAGGATGTTTTTGCAATGTTTTCGCTTTTTCGCCCTGAAGGAGTAAAAATACGGCATAACGGTCAAAATTTTGACCCACGGGCGTCAAAATCACTATATTTACAATATGGCGAAGGTCCTACATCGATACTTAGACGTTAAGTCATTAAGGGCTGTTAAGGCGCACTTACGCCCCTTGCGCGACCTTTTCCGTTGGGCCGATTTTGCCGGCTGAGGTGCCAAAATTCATCATTTGAAAAGCGGCACCGAATGAAAGTTACCCTACTCCAAAAATAGAACATGAAGGAAAAACGAACCGCTCTAGAAGGGCATACTATTCAGCCCGCAGCTTTTCCATCAAAATTCACTGTGCTTTCCAGTTTTTCTAGAGCAACTGCAAAAATTAATATCAATTACAACAAAACAACAACTATAAAACAAGATTTAGAATTAAAAAAATGAGATTCCTATTCACCTGCTGATAATTAGACAAAATAGTTAAAGCATGCTCTCATAAAAATCTTTAAAAGGAATTTTTCAGGGAAGTTTATAGAAGAAAAACAAAAGATGTTCCATATGGATCTGCTACCCAACTTAAACAAACTTAAAATTCCAGTCGCATATAACAGCATAATGTAAAAAATCTTCAATGGGATGGCAAAGACAGAGGAGAAGGGGACGAGGAGAAGGGCTAAGTGGTTCCAGTATTTTCCACCAGGCACCCTCAAGGGAGATTTTAAAATTTAAAGTGGGGCATCCCTTTATGGTCAAAACTGACCGTAATAATGACAGTAATAATAACTGTAATAATGCGTAATAACACATAATAACGCGTAATAAAGCGTAAAAACGGTAATAAGCGTAATAGCGATTACTTGGTGGGCCAATTCTGTTGTCATCTGACATAACAGCGTATCTACTATGGATTTTCCATATGACATACGTTGATATGTCAGATGAACACAGAATTTTCAAAGTGAATGACCCCTTGATTGAGACTTCGCTTGTGATGTCTAACTATGCCACTGTTTTGACCACATAAAGGGTGTGGTAACTGCAACGCCCACTCCTACCTGCAAGGTGACAAGCGCCAATAACACCCAAGCAGCAGACTGTGCCATGATTGTTTCGAGAGTGGCCTGATCAAATCGGTGTCGCCTTTTATACCGACGCCATGTGGAAGAGCAGCTCAAGTACAAAGAACGATTGTATGATGCACTCCAAATTACCGAGAGTGAAGAGATTCTGAAATACAGCACTATCCGAGGGATCCCTTACTCTGAATTTGCCTGGATACAGATTATTAAATGGTGTCGGATTGCTTAGGATTCTGTATGATTTTGTCGCGCTTATTGCCTGCTTACAGGCGTTTTTGACGCATAGTTGTGCGATTCTCTCCTCCAGATTGTCTCTTTACAGATTGTTTGAGTGGGGGACCCCTTGACACTATCTCAAACGTCATAGTGAAGATAAGAGGCTTAGAATCGCTAAGTAACGTTTCAAAAAAAAAAATTAGATCATAAGTACTTACAAATATGTAAATTATTATAACAAAAGAACGTCTAATTGATGTACAAATTTCTAGAGGCGCTTCCAACAAAATGTCAATACCATGTACTAAAAGTTAAATTAGAGTCTGAGAGTGCAACACAAACACCGTTTCTCCACTTACGATATGGACAGCACTTTCAGCGTGGTACAAAGTTCATCGATTTTTTCTGTGATGATAACCAGGGCCGTCAAACCAGGGAAAAAGGGGGGGGGGGGCATTGCCCGGCCAGGGCCGCAACAAGACTTAGAAATCACGTACAATACATCAGACTGAAGCTCTTGTCATGCAAACATACTACATTTGAAGCAATTTTTTAAAAATATTATTCGTTTATTTTCTAAAAGCATTGGGAAGGTCGTAATAAGTCATCAAGTTTATAGCTTTCAGCTCGCTTCGCTTGCAAAATATGAAACCTGCTGGGATGGATTTTGAATAAATTTGAGCCTTGGTGTGACTTTGTATTAACGGGAATGCGAAACATATGCAAATAAATAATTAATTCGAATTTTGTTTTCGTAGGCTCTTGAAATAAAAATAAATAAATCTGCGAAACCTTCTGGAGGGTAGGCAACCCTCGTTGCGGTCAAAATTTTGCCCCCCCCCCCCCCCCGCGATGACTGGTCGGCGGCCCTGATGATAACTGCAAAACGAGTGATGAGCTGCTTTATCGCAGAACTTTGCAATAATCATTGCAAAAATCTATAATGATTGCAGATTTTATTTTATCACAGTTTTAAGCAAGAATTCCGTTTCTTCATGCAGCAATGTGCGATGTTCATTGCAACATTTTGCGATAAAAAAGTCATTGCATCTGAGGAGAAATGATTTGTGGGAATCACATTTTGGATGTCATCGCACGTTTTTGTATTGAAAATATCGCAACTAAGATAACAGTGAAGCTTCTTGATATCCCTGGAGTAGAAGCATTGGTTACGAGTTGATGGGGACTCATTAGAGCGGTTCGTTTTTCCTTCATGTTCTATTTTTGGAGTTGGGTAACTTTCATTCGGTTCCGCTTTCCAAATGATGAATTTTGACACCTCAGCCGGCAAAATCGGCCCAGCGGAAAAGGTCGCGCAAGGGGCTTAGGTGCGCCTTAACAGCCCTTAATGACTCAACGTCTAAGTATCCTTTTAGGACCTTCGCCATATTGTAAATATTTTGACCGTTTTGCCGTATCTTTACTCCTTCAGGGCGAAAAAAGCGAAAACATTTCTAAAACATCCTATTTAGCTCAAAACAATATTTTTGACCACGTTTTCGCTTTTTTCGCCCTGAAGGAGTAAAGATACGGCAAAACGGTCAAAATTTTGATCCTTGGGCGTCAAAATCACCATATTTTCAATATGGCAAAGGTCCTACAAGGATACTTAGACGTTGAGTCATAAAGGGCTGTTAAGGCGCACTTGAGCCCCTTGCGCGACCTTTTCCGCGGGGCCGATTTTGCCGGCTGAGGTGCCAAAACTCATTATTTGAAAAGCGGCACCGAATGAAAGTTACCCAACTCCAAAAATAGAACATGAAGGAAAAACGAACCGCTCTAGGGACTCATGACTTCCACCGTGCCAAATGAAGTGTCCGTACTCCTGTTAGGTTGACTTCTTTAATGGATTGACCCTTCAGCGCTTCCACCGGCTTACATCCTCACCGCTGCATCTGCGTCGGCAAGTCAAATCAACTGTCGCATACTTTTATGAGAACTTGCTAACCATCTAGGAGCGTCCACAGGCGTGCCGAATATGGGTCATGTGCATTCCGACTCGATGCTGGAAAAATGAAGTCATTGTGTTAAGTACTCGTGCTTCTTGAAAAAGTCCACACCAAGGCACACTGCAAACCAAGTGTGGGACAGGCATGCGCCAGGTGACATGGAACAAACCGTGACACCCGTTTTCAAGCGTGAAACAGATAGTCCTACTTTATCTAGTGTATGCCTGTCCTACACTTGGGTTTGCAGTGCTGAGGCACAGCAAAATCTCCGGTCTGCAAAATCTAATGAAAATCTTAAAGTGACACCAACTCTTAGGAGGGCTCGATAGAAAGCGCAGGCAAACGGGTGCGTCAGGAGATCTCAGTAATAAACAAAGACCGTGAGCCCAGTTTGCATTGAGAAAAGTGCCTTTGCTCTAATAAATGTGCTTGCTTCAAACTTTAAGTTTACAATATCAGGGGGCGGCAACGGCCTGGGGAGCGCGTGAAGCTATGCGGTCGCTCGGTGCAGGGGTTTGGGCCTTCTCCGAGATCTTCTAAACTAGGCCGCCGTTTGTCAAACGCTTGCCACAGATCGAAAGAGCATAAAATTTAGGGAAACATAGGCGTATTGCCCGAGTTGAAACTCTGAATGCAACTTAGATCAACAGAGAAAGCGTTTACATCAAGGTGAATGCCTTCATGTTTTTCCTTCATTTCTTGATTTATTGTACTTTTTGGTGTTTTCACTATGATTTCTCAAGGAGAAATATTGCAGAATTGGGAGTGGCAATACATCTATATTACCCTAAATTTCATGCTCTTTCGATCTATGTAAAGCGTTTTTCAAACTACACCCTAGTTTTAAAGATCTCGAAGGAGGCCCAAACCCCTGAATTGGAGCGACCGCATGGTGTCACGCGCTCCCCAGGCCGTTGCCGCCCCCTGACAATATGCAGTTCCTTTTTGACTGAGCGATTAGCGAAGCCAGTTACTTCAGTGGGGTTGAAAAGTTTTGTCTGTCTGTCTGTCTGTTTGCGTGTCCGCACTACTCCTCCCAAACGGCTCAGCCGATCGGGACGAGATTTTGCAGGGTTGTTAGGTATATCCTTGGCTCGCCACACGCAAAAATTCAGCTTTCTATCTCATTCCATTCAGTCGTACTAACGAAAAAACACTAAAAAAACGGCAGAAAAAGTGCAACTTTTTAGTGACTTTATATTTTAGAGACCTTTTTACATGGTTTCTTATGTTTTTAAAGTTCCTGATGACGAAAATGAAATCAATTTCGACCCCTCGACCAAACTTTTAACTGCGAATTGGCTACCTCGGCCCAAATTTACTATCATAATCAACTTCGACTCTTCATCTTGAAGAAAGGGGGTCGACCAACGAAAAATTTTTATTGCAGATTTCGACAGGTCTTAGCAAGACCTTTTCAAAGAGGGGTCGGAAGGGGGGTCTAGGAGCCCGACTTCATCAGTTTGCCGAATCAGGATCTTGAAAAAAGGGGATCGACCGACTAAAAAATTTTATTGCAGATTTCACGAGGTGCATTCCTCAATGCCTCAAAAATCCTTGAGACAGCTTGCCGAAGGCAAGCAGGGAAGCGCCGCAGGCCAAGGTAGGTGTAACGCAAGGCGTGGATTGTCGTAACTGGCGCAGCATCGCGAAGCCTGTTACGATAAGACACGGTCTGGCGTAAACCTACCTTGTATTTTCTTAAACTTGACGTCAGGTACTAATTGATAGTACCCTGCATCCGACTTTTGACTGTAAAGATAAGACAAGTAATTCTTCCTAAATCACACAACTTTCAAAATCGACGTCTCGGATTTCAACCAAACTTGGTGAAATTGTTGCTTTGGGTGTCCTTAACACAAAAAAAATGTAAAAAAAAGATTCTCAAATTTTTAAAAAATTAGTCAAAATCAGTCAAAACTGATTAAAATTTCGCAAATGTTTCAAAATTGCTCGATTGTGCTAATGTGGTTTGTTTTGTGCCTTTCTACCATATTTAACCCCAAACCAATCAATATGCCCCATTAGAGATGAAAAACAGCGTTTTAAACGGTCTGTCAAATACCCAAAAACAAGAAATGCTACAGCTCCCCCCTCCTAGAGCTCCTTCCCATTTTTTCTACCTTTCCTTGCCTTTAATAAAATTAAACATGATAAAATGAATTAAATAGGATTAAATAGAATTAAACGAAATAAATAGGATTAAATGAATTAAATGGGCGTAAATTAATCAAATACGATTAAAAGGATTAAATAGGAATAAATGAATAAAATTGTATTAAATGAATTAAATAGGATTAAATGAGCAGCGCGGGCGGTGGGACTGACAGGACTGTAGCTAAGTAGCCCAACCTATCCCAACCAAATCGAGCGGCCTCGCTACTGAGCTTTCTGTACTGTGGGGGTGCGAGAGAGACAGGGACAAGTGCGGGCTGCGAAATCAGGTGACAGGTGTGCAGGGGCTTGCTGCAGCGTTCTCATACCACATGCAGTACTGTCTGAAGGAGTCCAGGGAGGACATGCTGGAAATGGGCCGCCTCGCAAGGCTTGTGGGCCCTTCAGCCAGAGCACTTGCAGCCGCAGAGCACGTCCAGTCCTGCGAGGCGGACAATTTTCAGCATGCCCTCCGTGGACTCCTTCAGGCAGTGCTGCAGGTCGGTATGGGTACGTTCGCGCTGTCTCTCTCGCACCCCTTTCGGAACACTCCATGAGTGCGAGAGAGACAGAGCGACGAGTGTGGAAAACGAGATCGCTCAGGTAAGTGCCTAGGCAACAGGCAACCACTACAGTGTGTTGTCCGCACGGCACTGCCTAGGGGTTGGCGGTTACTGGATTTTGAAATTGGTTAACGGTTATTGATATTCACCGGGCTTTTGCCGGTTAACGGTTATTTTGAAATAACCGGTTATTTAAAAATAACCGGTTGTTTTTAAATAACCGCTTACTTTAAAATACCACCTGTTCATTTTTATTTTTGATAAAGTTGCGAAAGAAATGGAAAATTGTAGCTGTGTATGGCGGATGCCGGTTCACTTATAGTCTCTGACCGTCGGGCTTGACCAAAAAGCCTTTAAATTCAGCTGAGGACGCCAATTTTGCTAAAGAACTTGGCCTGGTTGACTTTCCACCGCATCAAAATCATAACTTCGTCCTTTCACAGGAATAGCAGTTTTACAGTAGTTTTATTTCGGAGGAGGTTAATTGATATTAACCGGTTACACCTATAACCGGTTAATGTGAAAATTTCTAACCAAGAAACCGGTTAGTGAAATTAACTGGAAAATTAACCGGTTAACCGGTTAACCGCCCAGCCCTAGCACTGCCTACCGCGTACAGGCGCGTGCAGAGTAGAAACGGAGTAGTTAGTTGAACAAAATAACCAAATAAAATAAATAGTTATTTTTATTACATAAATGCAATTTGTTGCTTAAAATATATTGTATTTGATTATTTTATACGTAATGCGACAACATTCATTTTAATTCCTTTCAATATGTTAAAAGCATTTAAATCCTTAAAAAAAATGTTATTTTAAAAAAGACAAGGGGTGTTCCCAGAAGAGGTGTTCTAGTTCTTACTCATTTTCATCAAAAAATAATCTTTTATTTAAAAAAGACAAAGGGTGTTCCCGGAGGGGGTGTTCTAGTAGAGACTCACCAGCATGTTCGAGGCCAAATATTTCAGGGCCGCACAAAATCAGGCAACTGATTCAAACTACTTCTTAACCTGGCAAGCGTAGGTACCCGGCCGCTCATTTGACAGGCCACATAAAAATGTTTTTGATTGAATTTTAACATCATTGCATCGCGATTCAGCCGCAGGGAAAGTATCCAACTACCGAGATTGTGTTGTTACGGGCCAAAGTTGGACAGAAAATATATCACTGTAAATAAAGGATTCCTCGGACTTTCTATTTTTCATTGAAATAAACAAGGTGCCGGCACCTGTTTGTAATGTTTTTAGTTATTTTCTGTCCTTCTACATTTAGACCAGAATTGTAGGGATTGGCTCGCATATGCGGAGCATTAACTTTGACCAGCAAGCCAAAGGAATTCCTTTTTTCTCGTAAAGGCAGAATCGAGTATCGAAATTCGAAAATTCTATTCAGATTGTTAAAAAATCGATTATGTTAAAGATCGATTATTTCGTTTCGATTCGTGAATCGACGAACTAAAAATCGATTAGACTGGCGAAAATGACAACCCTATTGCAGCTGGGCCGTCAACCTTTAGACGGGCAATGATCAAGTGAGGCACCCATGACGCAGGTCCTCCACTTCAATTGCTTTATCAGCAGTACCATCACTGTGATCCAGGTTGCGATACTTTCAACACACAAACGTGCGATGATATGCAAAATGTGATTCTCACGAATCATTCCTTCAGGCGTGATGACTATGGGTATTCGGTGCCACAGAAAGCTTTGTATATCTGCGTCTGTGAAGGAGAAAAATAATGCACAAAAAATTTATCCTTGGTGATGGTGTGGATGGAACCGGCATAAGGCTCAGCATATTTCATTTTTTGAAGGTTTTCAGCTACATTTGAACCACTGGGTGTCTGCAGCTTCTTGTCAGTTGCTTGTTGTTTACATTTTCTGAGAACTGGACCAGAAGGCATGAGGGGTGACTCCTGGTCTCCTACATCCATCATCTCATTTGCCATTTCTTTCCTGAGTTCACCAGGTGAGTGACCATGCATTAATTGCTGTCCAACAGCAACCCTTCTTCCCCGAGCCAAAAACCTCTTTTTGGTGTGTGGAATATTAATAGTGTCAGGAGCTTTCCAAATCAATTTAGCAGTTTCTCCTCCTTTTGGCTCTTTCAACACTATGCCAGTTGCAATACCTTTGCAGTCCTTGCACTCTGCTTGAATTTTAATGTTTATTTCCGGGTTATGGGATGAGTAGACGTAGGAGTGCTTCATAGAGTAGGCACAGGGCAACTTGTACTTCTCAACTATAAGAAAGCACAGTTTGTCCTCCCACTCGTACGGAGGTAAAACCATTATTGCTCTGTTGCCAGCTGCGCCAGTTTTAGGGTACAGATTGCAGATCGGCTTAAATTGTTTTACCCAAACATCCCAGGTCAAATCTATTTCAAAATTTTTCATGGTCGGTTGATCCTCTTCTTGGTGAATGTCAGTTTCATCATTAGAAGAGTTGTCGCTGTCTGTAAAACAAATTAAGTCACACGTACAGCCTGCTTGCAAAAACAGTGTAAAGAAGCTATTAAAAGTAAAAGAATGCCGAGAGTTCTTTTAATAGCCTTCAGAAAATGAATCATTTGATAGATCTATATAAACTCAAGCAATCCTGAGAGTTCTTAATATACGATTGAAAAATGAACTTTAATAAAAAGTGAAGCATTGAGAAAAGCATTAAGCTTTGGATTTGAAATAAATTGGGCAAAAATGAATGACAAAACTGAAGCATGTATATGTTACGGGCCAGGTGCGGAGTGCGGGCACTCCTAAGATGGCCCGGGCCGGGTTAGGTGTGGCCGGCCAGGATCGGGCCATGTTGCATGCACCTATCACAGCCCCATGCCAGACCGGGCCAGGATAGGTGCGTGCAACATGGCCCGGGGTGTGTCGGGCGGGGTTGATGGTATGACAAATTTGAGGGGCGGGAGGCGGGATTATTTATTTGAACATGCCAGGCTTCCGTGGCACTTGGAGGTGCAGAGGACCCCTGCTCTGATACAGCTACACCTCTTGCTGGTGCAGCCTTTTTTGCAGAGGCACCTACTGTACCCCTGCCCACCAGTGATGCTGGACGTTGTTGCCATGCTTCGGATCGTCATTTTTTTGTCGCGGGGAACGTCTTCCAAACTCATGAACTTTTCCTTTGCCACAGCAAATTGGTTTCTGCTCAAGGCCCTGTCCAGGACACCGTGGTGATTTCCTACTCTATAAAGGCCATTGTCCAGGACCTCCAGGACAATAGCCGTGACGTTTCGGGGATCACCACGCGACCTGTCTACATCGTCAACAGGGATCGCCACCAGAGCCTCCATTCGGGTAACGATCTCTTGCCCGCGCGCCTGAGAGAGCTCTCCGTCCCGTACCCTACCCGTACCCGACCCGCACGGCGTCTACCCGTGCCCGTGCCCGACCCGCGCCGAACGCCTACGCACAAGGAATCTCCTGCGGGCAGAAGCGTACCCGCAAGTCACCAGACTACCCGCACGCGCGGCCTGGCGGCGTGGCGGCGCGTTGCGCGGCTCGGCTCGGCTCAGCATCTCGCTCTCGCTTGCTCCGCTCGTCCCACCACAGCACAGCAGCCGCCACGTTGTGGGGGGGGGGGGACAGAGAGAGAGAGAGAGAGAGAATGAAGGACCGACAGAAAGTGACGTTTTGGGACATCCCCTTGGGCGTGCCGCTTGGTCCAGCGAGCGCACGACGACAAATTAAATTTTACATGCACCGCCCAAAAGGAGCTATTATAGCAAAGTAACGACAAATCTATACATTGTTACCTTGTTTTCATGGTTACGACTTCCCACAATACGAAATCAAAGCAAACAAAAACTGGCCATTACGCGTGTGAGTCTAAAGTTAGTGCAAAATTTTTTGCGAAATTTGCCATTTTCTCCGTCGTGGCGCTCGGATCGACGTCTGCCTGTCATCATCGGCCAATCAGCCGGCGCCGGCACGGCACGGCACGGCACACGCAACGCAGGCAGGGCACGGCACGCCAGCCGCCAGCCGCCACTCAACCGACAGACTAGCGCGTGGCGCGGCGCCCGCAAGGCCCTTTGCCTAGTGTTTACTTTTCGCCTTTGACCTGCATTCTCCTCTCCTTGCGCCGCCGTTTGTCTACCATGCCACCAAAAGCAAAGAAGAGAAAACGTACGAAGTCGACGGACAAGGAGGGCAGTTCAAATGCGGATACATCCACGTCGTCCACGTCGACCACGTCTCCAAATGAATCGGTAAGTCAATGAATCATCACCAGCACAGTCTAGAACCACGTGCTTTTGATTGTTTTGATGCCGCCCCCCTGCCCCTTGCATTCGATAACGATACGATTGCCCCAGACAATTTGCATTTGCATGTCGCATCTCGCCACGCCACGCCGCCACTGTGTACCATCCGCGTGTTGTTGTGATTGTTGTTGTTGCTGTTGTTGCTGTTGCCGCCGTGGAAGCGACTTGCCCAGTCGCCCTCGTCTCGTCGTGCTCGTTCGTGTTCGTGGTCGCGAAGCACGTCTCGCTCGCCGTCGTACATCGCGGACGCCGCCGCCGCGGCAACCACTACCGCAGCTCGCGCTCGGGTCGCGCGCGACTTGCTCGTCTTGAGGCGCGTCTTTCTAGCCGTCGTCATGTCCACCGGGGCCGCGTCCCGCGTCACCGCCGGCGCGGCCGCTACCACCGCGGCTCGCGTCTTCCTCGTTGCCCTGCCCTGGCCCTGTCCCTTGCCGTCGTCAACGGGGGCCGCCGCCGCCACGCTCACGCTACACCGCAGCTCGCGGCTCGTGTCTTGCTTGTGCGTGGCGCCCCCACGCCGCCGCCGTCCGCACCCCACCGGGACCACGCCGCCGCCGCGCCGCGCCACCACCACCGCCGATCGCTTCTTGCAGGTGGCTTCGAAGTCTGGCTTCCTCGGCGCCGCCCGCCGTCGTCCACTGGGGCGGGGGCGCGCGCGCGCTGCAGCTTGGGTCTTGCTCGTGGCCGCGAAGTGCGTGGCGCCGGCGCCGGTCTTCCCCACGCCGCCGCCGTCCACCGGGTGGGACCGCGCCGCCGTCCACCCCACCGGGACGCGCCACCGCCGCGCCACCACCACCGCCGATCGCTTCTTGCAGGTGGCTTCGAAGTCTGGCTTCCTCTCGGCGCCGCCAACCGGGGTCGCGCCGCCGCTGCGCGGAGCGGCGGCGCGCTGCAGCTTGGGTCTCGCTCGTGGCCGCGAAGTGCGTCTTCCTCGCCCGCCGTCCACCGGGGCCGCCGCCGCCGCGCCACTTCTACGGCAGCTTGAGTCTTGCTTGTGGCTGCGAAGTGCGTCTTCCTTGCCGATGCCCAAGTTGCGGCTGTTGCCGCGCCGGCCTGTACCGCGGCTGCGTTTCACTGTCACCGTTTTCTCCGTCAGCGCCGCCGGTCGCGAGATTTGCCCCCGCCCTGAGAGATACTTATACTGCAATTATTGGATTTTAATTTTTTTTCTTTTTTTTTCAGGACTTGTCTCTTGATGCTACTGAGAATGAGAAGCCAGAAACTGCTAAAAGCAAAACTTTAAAGAGAATGAAGGAAATCCAACGCCAGGTAGCTACAGGTGTGTGCGAGTGTGTCGATATGGAGTCATTGAAACCTCCTGAAACCAAATTGTCTCCAATCTGGGACGCATTTAAACCTGTTGTTAATTCCACGACACGTGAACCCATGAACGGGGCTTCGTGCGTGAAGTGTCATAAGGTGTTGTCTTATCATGAGAGGAAGACTGGTACAAGTAATTTGTCACGGCACGCAGAAAATTGCAACAAAGAAAAGATGTCTATTAGGTTTAAAGTAGACCCCCCCAAAGAGGCTAAGGATGACTTTACTAAGGCATGCGCACATTTCTGTGCCATGGGCCTCAGGCCTCCTAATACTTTCCTCGACGAGGGAATGCTGCAGCTTGTCCAGAAGCTACTCGACATTGGAGCAGCTTACGCAAGGCGTGGGAGATTGGACGCCCGGAAACTAACTCCCTGTCCCACTACAATTAAAAATTGCATAGAAGAGGAGGCAAAAAGAGCCAAGAAAGAAACTGCTGAAGCTGTCCTGCCAGCCATCCGGGAGTTTCGGTGTGCCGCCACAACCGATGCCTACACCGATGACCACTCAAAGGAGAAATATTTGGCATTGACTGTTCATTTTGTAAAGGATTGGGCCATGGTAAACAGGCTCCTGTTTGTGACATCGTTAGGTGGGGATGCCGCCACAGCCGCAAACCAGCTTCAAGCACTCAAGTCAGGCTTTGAGGAAGCCGGTGTGCATCCCGACCTCATGGAAAGAATCCGTTTTGTTACCGATGCAGGCAGTGACATTAAGAAAGCACTTGAGTTGTTGATCTGGTTCTATTGCATGGCGCATGCCCTGAACATTGTACTAAAAACTGCTCTCAGTGTGAAGTATGCCACTTTGGTGTCCACCATGCTTGATGCTTCTCCAGAGGCTGCCATGCTAGTTGAGGAAGCAAACGCATGGGTCAAGGAGGTGCGCACTAAACTGCCCAAAGGAAACCAGTTGCTTGAGAAGCTGAAGTGCTCAAACCCTCAGAGCCAAGGACACTTGCCAGCTCTCCGATCGGTGTACATGTACTCCCACAAGGTAAGAACTCTCATTGTGTTCCAGCGTTCCAGCCGCTCTCACATAATTCTTGTAAGACTAATTGTTGCATCTATTTTTTCCACGTGTCAGGTGAGGAAAATAACTGGAGACCTCAAAACAGACGTATCCCAGGAGAACATGGAGAAAATGAAAGAACTGGCAGATTTTCTTGTTCCATTCGACAGGGACGGCAAGCGAGAAGACTCTCCACAAATCTCCTGCTCCAGGTATCATTTTTTAAAAATGTAATGTACCTGTGTTTTTTAGAATGCTAAAGCAAATATAATTTGAAACGTTTTTAAAATTTTCTTTTTTAGGTACCCTGCCTTACAGAAGCACCTAATGCCAGACGAGACGGACTCAGAGATGATCCTCTCGATGAAATCAGCTGAGTCTGTAAGGCAAGCCCTCCTGCCAATGTCCGTCTTGAAAGCCATTGAAAATTGCAAGGATTTGGTGACTTTCTTAAGGCGATCAGGAATCAGTCAAAAGCTGGAGCACACAGTGAAGCAGGAGGTGTGCACCCGATGGAATTCCATTTATGATATGCTGATTTCTGTTGTCGCAGAGTGGGAAAACGTAAGGTTTTTTCTTTAATGTTGTTTTTTCTTTAATGTTGTTTAAATATTACCAACGCAGAGTGGGCTGGAGGATCGGTGGATGCGGTCAAAATCCC
Organism: Stenchaetothrips biformis; assembly: GCA_030522485.1. Lineage (NCBI taxonomy): Eukaryota > Metazoa > Arthropoda > Insecta > Thysanoptera > Thripidae > Stenchaetothrips > Stenchaetothrips biformis. The sequence continues at coordinate 3,200,030 of CM060086.1, forward strand.
GGACGGGTTTTGAGCTCCAGAGCAAGAGCGGATCTAGCAAATCGTGCGACTGCGACAGAATCCCACCTGGCTGTGCGAGCGCAAGCGAGACAAAAGGGGGGGGCAAACTGCTGTTTCTGACGCAGCCTTGCCCCCCCTTTGCGTCTCGCTTGCGCTCGCACAGCCAGGTGGGATTCTGTCGCAGTCGCCGCTCTGACGCAGCCGGGCTGGATCCGCCGGTGCTCCAGAGTCGCCAAATGGCACTCGAACCGAACGTGTGACCCCACCAATGGATTGCTCTCCGAACGAGGAATCTATTGGTGGGGTCACACGTTCGGTTCGAGTGCCATTTAGCGACTCTGGAGCTCAAAACGCTTCTAACGTTTTGGCCGCCTGCGCCGGTCTTCTGGCCCACTGTGCAACGTGGCATTTTCCGAAACCGATACTTTTTTTCCAGATCAAGAAGCACACGGCAGACAACAAAACTGGCCGAGCAAAGGTAGCCAGTGTAGACATTGGCGTGGCTAAAGAGTTAATTAAGTTTTTGGCCCCCTTTGCCCACTTCACTGACAAACTGCAAGGCCAGAAGTACCCAACTATGCCCTATGCCATTCTTGGCTTTGAGAGGCTGCTGAGCCACTGCTGTACTAACTTTCTGGACAGCGAGGAGATGGCCGCAGTGCGCGCTAGGGCGTACTCTGTCCTTTGCGAGAAGATTCTTATAAAGGAGGAGCACAAAATTGCCGCATTTTTGTGCCCACCTCTAAAGCACCTAAGTGTGTGCTCCTCTGAAGAGGAAAAGAAAGAGGTAAACAGTCGCTTAATTTTGTTTTTAGTCGATTGCGAATTTGTCTTACAAGGTATCTAGAACAAATTGCAGTGTGGTCTCCTGCAATTCCTCCTCTTTAATTATTTTATTTGTGTCTCTAGGTACATGCAGCCGTGAGGCGGCGCATTGAAGAAAACGCTGCACGGAGGCCAAGGCTGCCAGAGGAGGAAGTCGTCGACGGCAGCACCAGCAGTGACGTCGACATGGACGTGGACGATCCTCCCCCTCCCCCTCCTCCTGTACAGCAGACGCGGCCCTCTTTCGGCCTAACAGACGCCGAACTGTTCGGGTCGTATCTGCTGAAGCCTGACGCCGCTGACATTAGGGATGAAGTCGATCTATATGTCAGCATGACGGCGCAGGAAATCGGCGTCAGCGGTGCTACAAGCCTAGATCCATTGGAATGGTGGAAAACGCAGGTGATTTTCCCCTTCTTCCGTATTATTTTATGACTGTCATGGGCGGCCAACGTTGCTAATGTGTGTCAATCTTTGTTTCAGGGTGCGGCTCGGTTTCCCCAACTGGCAAAACTGGCACAAGAGGTGTTTGCCATTCCAGCCACAAGTGCGCCGTCAGAGAGAACGTTCAGTGATCTGGACCGTCTGCTGGACGATCTAAGGACAGGCATCCTCCCGAAGACAGTCAGCGACACCCTCTGTCTTCGGGACTATCTGCTCAGCAAGCTTGTGTAGCTAGCTAAGCTGGCACTAGGACAATTATTTTTTTTAATTTTGACCCAAAGACTTTCTTTTAAAGACTGACTTTATATGATATTTTTGATCCTGTAAATGGATTTAAACAAAGTGCTTTACTTATATGTATATATGGGTTACATAGAATTTATTTAATGTTTTCTTTTTTTGAAGATCTTTATATCAAAGACTGACTTTGATGCCAAAGTTGAATTGTTCCATTACATTTTCAAAGTTTATTTGTATTTGTGAAATAACATATTTTCTAGTACAACACAGTTGTTTTCTTTGCGCCTGTACGCCCAGTAAACTTTTTAGATAGAAAAGATTTACAGTTTTGGGGAGGGGAACAGGGAAGTAGAAATTGTTGAAATTGAGAAAGGGAGGAGAGAAGGCACACAAGAAAAGAAGATGAGGTAAAGAATCTATTTTTTTAACAGCTAGATATATATTTACAACAATCTAAGAGTGGCAGTTGTAGGCCACACGATAAATTGGTTGGGAATAATAAGGCAATGAAAAAAGGAGATTTACCAAAAAATTCTTACGCCTCTTCAATGTTTCTGGGAAAACAGGGGGAGGGGGGCACATCAGTCGACAAAAATTATCACTAAGCAGTGTAGCAAGGGTCACCAACCGCAGCCCTCAGTCTGCCTTCTAGGCAACTTCTCGTTAGCGACGCCATAATATTGCCTCCTACTAGTTGGCAGGCTGGTTGACAACAGTTTCGTTCGACAGTAGCGTTGAGTGGAAATATTGTCTTCTGATGTGGCGGCACGGGCCACGGGAAGAGGGGGGAGGGGGCGTTATTACCCCCCCCCCCTGGTGATTTTTATTAATCCTGCCTTTAACTTTGAGGAGACGGGAGCCCCAGCCCCAGGTGTGCTAATTGTCGAAATGGTAAATCACCTTGTGCATGCTATATAAATGGTTTGGGCGCTCCTCCTCTTGCGCCCGAACCCCTCGAATTACGTTACCTATCGCGTGACGCCACTCATATCTTGCCCCGGGTTTTGGCTTTCTTTAGCCTCTTTGGCCGGCAGCAAGGCGCACGCGCAGCGCACACGAGGCACTAAAAAGCTAGAGCGAGCGTGAGTCTAGCGTGAGGCGAGGCGCGTAGCGCCGTCGTAGCCGCGTAGCCCGCGCGGGTTGCGACGTTGCGGGCACGCGGCGTCTTGCGGGCTCCTGCGGGTACCTGAGACTTGCTAGGCGCTGCGGGCACGCATACCCGCACCGGCTGCGCGCGTTCGGCTGCGCTCGGGCGCCGCGCTCGGGTCTCGCTCTGTCTCTCTCTCACGATCTCGCCCCTCCCCCACCCGTCCAACACTGGCCCAGCCGGCGGCAGCGTACCCGCACATCGTTACCCGAATGGAGGCTCTGATCGCCACAGTGTCCCCGACTTGCCGTCGGCGGCAGAGGGAACACTTTGCCGTTGCGTGGGCCTCACTGTTGCAGGTGTCACTGTTGCAGGTGTCACTGTTGCTGCCACTTTGCATTCCCCTCCCGCCCCTCAAATTTGTCATACCATCAACCCCGCCTGACACACCCCGGGCCATGTTGCACGCACCTATCCTGGCCCGGTCTGGCATGGGGCTGTGATAGGTGCATGCAACATGGCCCGATCCTGGCCGGCCACACCTAACCCGGCCCGGGCCATCTTAGGAGTGCCCGCACTCCGCACCTGGCCCGTAACATATACAGCTACTGACCTTCAACAGAGATTGCTGCATCTGTGCGGAGTTGAACATTGTATTTCTCACAATAGGCATCACAGATATTGTTTCGGTTACGGTGAAAGTAAACATATAGTGCGTCACACGACATTTCATCTCTCAAAGACTTTCTTACTTTCTCCCAAATTTCATGTCTCTTTCCCCATATTTTTCCTTTCTCATTAATTAGCCCAGGTTGGCCAAGCAGGGCCTCTATTGTTTGTTCATGGGGGACTTTTGCTCCCTTCGGCATTGTGTACCTGCAAGCAAACAATGGCTTAGTTTTATGCACAAAAACAGAATAGACAACCACTGATCCTGCACTATGTTGTTGGACTCACAGCCTCCTACGCTGGTAACTTGGAATCTGCTGTCAAGAAACGGGAGGATTGAACCATCCACAGGTTAAAAGTTTAGGGCATCTTGATACATCCAGTCAGTGCCTCCAATGACGGTGGGTTTGAACCGGAAAGCACCTACCCGTCCTTGACTATTCGTTACTGCCAACCACGGTTATTAACTCTGACAGCATGGATCACCTCATGGATTCAAATTGAATGTTACAAATTCTTTTTATTTTCCCCTACAGTTGCGTAAAGTATGCTGGTTGTTTAAAGAAGCACGACCCAATGGAACCATGTATAAACAAGCATCGCCGCACAGTAAGCCACTTTGTTTGTTGGTAGCACTGGTGATGGCCTCAGACGCCGACGGCTGCTGCGACCAATCGGGGACCGGCTGCTATGTTCGTGAAGGCTCTTCTTCTCCCTTTCTTTTTCTTAGCTCAATTGGTCTATTCGAAAGTGGAGGAACTGCAAGGTGTCATAACGGCCGTTGGCGGGCGGCGGAGGTGACACGCGAGTTTGTCGAATGTGCGACACTGTCTATACCTTGCCATTTGCTGATTATTGTCTATTTCCCTGAATCTCTTGAAGTTTTGTATTTGGTTTTGTATTTGAAATAACTACGAAACCTGACCTCAATAAGTTCGTGTTATAATCTTACTGTTTGAAGTAGGCTTATGATAAAGAATCTCATATGAACCACGACATTTATTTACCATTCATTGTTGAACTTAAGCGGTGGCACTGTAGCACAGCTTGCTACTGCAAGTTGCCATTCTTTCTCTAGCACACTACACTGTAAAACAATGCTGAGTAAAATGATGCAGTAGTGATTGATAATTCAAACTATGGAATCTCATCAAAATAAAAACTTAAAGGAATAATGAGAAAACTGCCCACATTCTGCTTCTAGCTACAAAAACAATGTGTAGATACAAGAAAAGAATAAAAAAAACAACAACACAACTTAAGGTGACCGTCTGGTGAAAAAATGGCAGTTTTGACCAAAAAAGTAGAACTTTGGTTTTTTACAGTTTTAGACTCAAATTCTTTGTGTACTAGGGTGCAAGAGCGTTTTTCATAATATGAATGGTTAGTACTTCGGATTTTATCACCCATTCAGCTACAGTTCAATTATGTAAACACAACTTTGTCTTCCGATTGCTGTTTTCACTGTTCGACACTTTTTGTTCTTTGTAACAGTCCACACGTCAAAGTTGTTGTTGTAGAGTGACCAAATTTGGGGGAGGACTTCAGAATTGGATGCTTAGGAGGGCTGAGCATCCAAACTTGACATCAGAAACCCATTTTTATCTCTTTTTAAGCATTTAGTTAGAAATTTTACTGAAAAATAAAGAAGTTTTAAATATGTGGAATGTTGCACAAAAAGAAAAATAAAAACCACTGAGATATTTCAATAATGGATGCTCACCCCTCTTCATCTTTCCAAATACTAAATTTTATAAGTTAGGAACTTCTTTTTTTTTCTGAAAGCTTTGACGTGTGGAGACTTGGGGTAAACAACTAAAAAATGTACTGAAATGTAAAAATCTCAGGAACCATTGCGCCTACCGGGCACCAAAAGCACTCATCCTCACCCATCCTCCCCCCCTCCCCATCTTAGAAGGGTAGGAAATAAAAATTGTTGATTTTAGTACTTTTAACCAGACGGTCACCTTAACATTACACACAATGCCAATAAAAAATAAAACTGTGTCACATGACATGATATTGTGAATCTAGAGCTGACCAACTAGCACCATCGATAGGAAAATAATAACATCTTCAAATATCAATCACTCAATTGTAATGAATTACCAGTTTGAAAGCTACATCAACAAGTGTCAGTTCAACTTTTTATTTATCCTCTTCTTCCTTTCTCTGGCATAGAGCTACCACCTTGGCCAAGGTTCCACTATTGATACTCCCACCTCAGTTCCCCTTCCACTTCCATCGCTATTGTTGCCAAACCTATAAGTTGAGCCTCGCCTGTGGCTTGGCCAACAGTCTGTAGCCTGGTCTCGAGCTGTTCGGTTCTCCTAATAAACCAGTCAATCCTTCACTCTCTGTCGTCCTTTACGCCCTTTACCACTCGAAGTGTTCCAACACTACAAGTGGTGACAGCGGTTTAACTGGCGACATAGCGTGGGTTTTGCCTACGTTTTTGAGGAGGACGAGAGTGTACGAGTGTGAGTGTGCGTAGGTACACAGGTCAATTAGTGACCTTATAGGAAGTGTAAGGAGGGAACTGCCTTACTGAATAGTCGTGCTATTCCTCACGGAGTGTAAGCCACTACCAGTTCGTGCAATCCTACATTTCACTGAGCGTTCGGGTCGACCGATTGAAAGCCCTTGTGTGCTGATCGGTAGACAGTCTGAAAGAGGTTGAAAGAGCGAAAGCCCAACGGTGCTGCTACAAAGGTGAAAGCCGAGTACGTGCTGCTTAAAGTGAAAGCCCAAGGCGGTGCTGCGTGTCAATAACACGTGAAAGCCCTAATTGGTGCTGCTGAGAGCGAAAGCCGAGGTCGAGCTACTTTTGAGGTGAAAGCCCATAGGTGCTGCTTTGGCAACGAGTAAACGAGTGCATTAACGAAAGCCGGAAACGCGCTGTTAATCCACAGAGTGATTAAACGGTGACTGAAAGCCGAGGTAACTCGGGCTAGAAACCGTTGATAGGAACAGGGATGTAACAGGAATAACAACACCGGTTCGGAGAAAAGCAGTTATATTATGGAACCATTTCGACGTCGTGCACGAGATTTCTTCGACCCGCATATAGGTCCGTTGGTTCATCCCATTGAACAGGACGGGGAGCAAGCAGGCCCTGCAAACGACCAGCCGCCTCAACAGCCTGATGCAGTCGTGCAGCTGCGCCCGCCTCAACCAGGCCGTGCTGGGCGCCTTGGGTTTGAAGGTTTTGATGTAGAAGAAGTGCCACAGTCTGGAGGCGAAGGAGACGCAGACCCACCACCAGCTGCTTGAGGTCGTGGACGCGGCAGAGGTCGCGGACGAGGCAGAGGCAGAGGTCGTGGGGCAGCGAGAGGTCATGCACGTGTACTGCGACCACGTCAAGCTCACACAGACGAGGAAGCAGATGATGAAGAAGACGACTACGACGATGAGCAGAACGAGCAAGGTCGCGAGGCACCAGGTCGTAGAGTTAGACCAGGGTTTCAAGCAATGCAACCCTTGATAGATATCATGGCACAAATGCTTACACAGCAGCAGCAGCAAATTCAGCAGCTGCAGCAGGGGCAGCAGGAAAAACAGCCGGAACAGCAACAGCGAGCAGCTCCTAGCATTGAAAGCATTAAAGTTCCAGAATATGATGGAGAGCGGTGCTACACATTGTGGAGGTCTCAGTTTCGCACTATGACAGCCAAGCTAACAGAAGAAGAGAAAGGCGAAAAGCTAGTGTCAGCACTACGAGGAAAGGCGTTGATGGTGCTACCCATGTTGGAACAGCAGAAAAAGCTTCCTACTTTCCAGGAACTGGATACACTGTTGCTAAAAACTTTCAGCACAGTGACGTCCCTGTGGCAGAGAAAGCGAGATTTTGAAACTCTCAAGCAAGGTGCAGATCAGAAAGTAGAAGATTTTGCACTACAAGTAGAGCATGTAGGCAGAAAGTACATGGTCACACACAATGAAGAGGATCTGCAGGAAGCACTTGTCACAGCCTTTGTAAAAGGGTTGAATGACAGCAATGCAGCTGAAAGGCTAGCTTATGCACCAAGCGACACACTAGCAGACGCTGTAAAGAATTTGAACAGAGGATTATTGCTGTCCGGAGAAAGACCAGTAAAGAGAGTACGTTTGGCAGAAATTGATGCTGGTTCAAAGGATACAACAGAGGCCAGTGTAAACCAGCTCACTGAAGGAAGCCAAGCTGCTCAGGGATCCGGAACGCAGACAGTACATCGTGGGCGTCCTCGAGGCCGTCCACGTGGGTTCGGTCGTGGCCGAGGAAGAGGAGGCCGAGGAGGAAATGCTGGAAATGCCCAAAATGGTACTTGTCATACCTGCAAGCAACCAGGACATTTTGCAGCCAACTGCCCAAATGGCCCCAGCAACAGAGGAGGCCGAGGGTATTACAATGGCGGTACAACACGTACCTGTAATTATTGCCAGAAGCCAGGACATCTGTGGAAGGACTGCAGAAATCGCCTACGTGAAGAAGGTAACGGAGGTCGTGGGCGTGGACGGATCAATTTCAACTTCCCACCAGACGCCTTGCGTACAGCATTGGCATACTACCAATTCCAAGATCTGGGAGGCCAACGAGCTCTCCCTTGGCCAAATTTGGGACAAATCCAAGCTGCTCAAGGTTCTCAGCAAGGCCAGCAGCAAGGATACCAAGGCCAACGCCAGAATCAGAGGCAGCAGCAAATACCTTATGTTCCTAATGCTCCCCAACAGAATAACGGTCAGGACCAGGGAAACTGAAGAAGGTACCCGTCCAGTCGGAGGGAAGCCGGGTACCAGAAGAAGAAGAAAAAGTGCTTCAGGTGAAGCCAGAAGAAACTCCGACAACACCAGAAAAGAAACCTGTAAAGAGAAGAACGAATGAAAATGCTGGAGTAAAACTAAAACTTAAAAAGTGTAAACAAAGTATGGAAACTGACTGTATGGTCAAAGCGTTAAAAGACTGTACCAGTAAAGTCCTAAACCAAATAATGGAAGAAAAAGAGGATTGTGATGTTTGCATGTCTTGTACAGACAAGCCTAGAGTACGAGTTGCACCATTCGTAAAATGTGAAATTCTGGGAAAACAAACAGAAGCTCTTTTAGACACAGGAGCTCAAATCACAGTCCTAAAACGCACCAGAATGGACTTACCACCAGCAAAGTTAAGGATGAAAAGTGCAACATCTCATAGAGCTACACTGTATGGACCAGTCCAGACGGATTTTCAAATCAAAGGAAAACATATTCCTGTATGACATACGAAGCAGATATTGATGAAAATTTAATTGGATATGACTTTATGGAAGATCATGATGTAAGAATCTGCGCAAAGGGCAGATACGCCCAGTTTGGAGGGCAAGAAAGAGTACCGAAGAGTACGGAAGTCGCCAACCAAAGGCAAGTTTGATGATGGATCATTGTACTTTGTGGTCAGAGCAAATCAGAGAACTCTGTTAAGACCAGGATTGGAACGACAATTGGAGACAAAACTGGAAACGGATTTAAAGGCTGATGAGCTGGGAAAGGCCAGCGCATGGGTGAGACAGGGCGACGTGGTGACTAAGGAACAGGATGAAGTGAAGGTGCTGTCCACATCGACACTAAATTCTGAACCAAAAGTTGCCTCGCCTCCTGGTCGTCTCAACATGCAGGACCAGGAAAATGTGAAACCTGAGTTAAGGGGCCAGCAGAGTCAAAGTATCCAGCCAGAGCAAGTGTTGAACCTGGAGAAAAAAACACTAAGAACGGGACTCTTTACCAAAAATAAATTTGCAGAAAATAAAATCTCAAAGTTACCTGCATCAGTGTTGGTCCAGTCTGGAATGGTTCCATGCGTGACAGCTCCACTAACAGTCACAATGGAAAATTTTGGGTCCAAGTGTGTTGAGATACCCAAGTATACTATTGTTGGTGAGGTATTTTTGGTACAGCCTTTGAAATTCAGTGGCGTGAATGAAGATGATGATGAAGAGCTCAGTCCTAATTTTCTGCACGGTGAAACCGATGTCTGGAAATTTCCAGATATTTTTTCGCATTTCCAGATATTATCTGGAAATGTCCGTTTTTTTCCAGATAATATCTGGAAATGTCTACTTTTTCCAGATAATATCTGGAAATAGTCAATTTCCAGATATATATCTGGAAAAAAAAAAACGTCATTTCCAGATAATATCTGGAAATAAAATGTTCCAGATAATATCTGGAAATATTTTCCAGATAATGTCTGAAAAAAAGGCCTTGACGCCGAGGTCCACGGATTGGCGACCTGGGGGTCCCCGATGATGTCCTCGAGGTCCCCAGGACACGGGGAGTCCAACGCCGAGGTCGCCGACGCTCTGGGACAAGCGGTTCCGGAGATACGAGGACGTACCACAAGGAGTCCGTCAAAGCAACTTTTTAGTCGGAGGCCAAAATCATCTTCGGCCTCTGGCTGCCTTCCACTTGGGTGTCCGGGACTTTTGACTTCGACACTGCGTTGGGGTGCTCCTGGGCTACCAGGAACCCGTCAGCGGTCGTCGTCGGACCTCTGGTGCGCCCAGGATGCCGACGAACGTGGGTGCTGTGCCGCCACACGGTTCAACACCGTTGCCGCCACCACCCAGGTGGTCCCTGGTGGTGTCCTCGAGGTCCCCAGGACACGTGGAGTCCAACGCCGAGGTCGCCGCCTCTCTAGGACAAGCGGTTCCGGAGATACGAGGACGTACCACAAGGAGTCCGTCAAAGCAACTTTTCAGTCGGAGGCCAAAATCATCTTCGGCCTCTAGCTGCCTTCCTAGAGTGGTTCGTTTTTCCTTCATGTTCAAATTTTGGAGTTGGGTAACTTTCATTCGGTTCCGCTTTCCATATGATGAATTTTGGCACCTCGGCCGGCAAAATCGGCCCAGCGGAAAAGGTCGCGAAAGGGGCTTAAGTGCGCCTTAACAGCCCTTAATGACTCAACGTCTAAGTATCGATGTAGGACCTTCGCCATTTTGTAAATATAGTGATTTTGACGCCCATGGGTCAAAATTTTGACCGTTTTGCCGTATCTTTACTCCTTCAGGGCGAAAAAAGCGAAAACGTTGCAAAAACATCCTATTTAGCTCAAAACACTATTTTAGACCACGTTTTCGCTTTTTTTGCCCTGAAGGAGTAAAGGTACGGCAAAACGGTCAAAATTTTGACCCTTGGGCGTCAAAATCACTATATTTACAATACGGCGAAGGTCCTACATCGATACTTAGACGTTGAGTCATTAAGGGCTGTTAAGGCGCACTTAAGCCCCTTTCGCGACCTTTTCCGCTGGGCCGATTTTGCCGGCTCAGGTGCCAAAATTCATCATATAGAAAGCGGAACCGAATGAAAGTTACCCAACTCCAAATTTTGAACATGAAGGAAAAACGAACCACTCTACTGCCTTCCACTTGGGTGTCCGGGACTTTTGACTTCGGCACTGCGTTGAGGTGCTCCTGGGCTACCAGGAACCCGTCAGGGGTCGCCGTCGGACCACCGGTGCGCCCAGGATGCCGACGAACGTCACGCACGCCGGAGCGCCGTGGCGTGCCGGGTGCCTGAACGATCGTCGCCGCCGCCGCGGACGCTGCCGCCGGGTCCTCCGCCGCAACCGCGAGCTTGGACGACGGGGGCTGACGCCGTGGGCACCGACGCCGCTGACGTGTCTGTCAAGGCCACCACGGCCAGGGCCAACGCCGCTGCCGCACAGTGGGACGAAACGCGAAAAAAGCGATGATAATTACCAAAAAAACCTAAATCATCGCCAAAACTTCTGTTGAGGTTTTTGAAGGGTCGAGAACTTTCTTCTGACTGTATTGAAAAAAAAATCCTGGCTATGTTACGCCAGTTCTAACATGTTACGCCAGTTCCAACAATCTACACGCGGTCTAAAATATTGTTTTGAGCTAAATAGGATGTTTCTGCAACGTTTTCGCTTTTTTCGCCCTGAAGGAGTAAAGATACGGCAAAACGGTCAAAATTTAGACCCTTGGGCGTCAAAATCACTATATTTACAATATGGCGAAGGTCATACATCGATACTTAGACGTTGAGTCATTAAGGGCTGTTAAGGCGCACTTAAGCCCCTTTCGCGACCTTTTCCGCTGGGCCGATTTTGCCGGCTGAGGTACCAAAATTCATCATATGGAAAGCGGAACCGAATGAAAGTTACCCAACTCCAAAATTTGAACATGAAGGAAAAACGAACCACTCTAATGGCTCCGGTTTAGAATTGACACGGGAGATCACCCACCAATAAAGCAAAACGCAAGACCTGTGCCATTGCACTACAGAAAAGAAGTAAGAGAGACATTTTTAAAATATCTCAAAACGGGCGCTATCAAGCCAAGCCAGTCAGCTTGGGCTTCTCCAATTCTGTGTGTTCCAAAGAAGACAGGCGAAGTAAGAGTCTGTGTGGATTACAGAGCTCTGAATGCCATCACAAGGGTACCAGCAGCTCCAATTCCTAGAACACAAGAATTATTACAACATTTAGCTGGTAAAAAGTGGTACCATTGTGCAGATTTGGCCCACGAATACCATAATTTGGTAGTACATCCAGATGATCAGCCTAAGACTGCAATAATCTTACCTGAAGATTTAGCATTACCAAGCAGGCAATATGAGTATACACGAATGGGATTTGGCTTGTCAGCAGCGCCAGGAGCGTTCCAGTATGTCACAGACCGACTAGTAACACCAGCAGAGGTCAAAAAGCCAGAAAATGACCTGGGTGACACAGTGGCTGTGTACATAGATGATGTCTGTATAGCTGGAGACACAGTTGAACAAATGCTTGAAAGGCTGATAGCATTCTTCAACAGAGTAAGAGCAGGCGGATTCTTACTGAAAGCCAAAAAGTGTGAATTATTTCAGACTGAAGTGTCATTCTTGGGCCATATCTTGTCTGAAAAAGGAATAAGAGTGGATAAGAAAAAGATTCATCAAATCACTCATTGGCCGGCACCAAAGGATGTCAAAGAAGTTAGGTCATGGCTAGGCCTCGTACAATATTATGCAAAATATGTACCACATCTAGCAACAATTGCAACGCCAATATTTGCTCTGATGAAACAAGGTGTACCATTTGAATGGTCACCTTAATGTCAAGCAGCTTTTGAGCAAATAAAACAAAAGCTAGTTTCTCCACCAATATTGGGGACACCAAACGTGGAAAAAGGCCAATTCACAGTAACATGTGACGCCAGCTTAACTGGACTAGGTACAGTACTCACCCAAGAACAAGATGGTCAAGAGGTCACCATTTCCTTTTGGTCCAAGTTACTAAATCAGGCTCAGCGAAATTACTGTGCCACACATCGAGAATTGCTGGCACTAGTGGAAGCCATCAAAGCTTTCCACCATTACTTGGCAGGAGCACCTTTCCTAGTCAAGTCTGATCATGCAGCATTACAGTGGTTAAGAAATTTCAAAAATCCCACTGGACGACTGGCACGCTGGTTAGAGCGTCTAGCTCCATACAAGTTCGAAGTAGTGCATGAACGAGGCATTAACATTGGTCATGCGGATGCCCTCAGCAGAAGACCTGCACGACCTTGTACAGCAAATTGCAAGAAATGTGCACGATTAGAAGAGCGGGACACAGCTTCTCTAAATTACATAGACATGGACAAACTTTTAGAGCTCGATACCCTACCTTCGTCCAAAAACTTTGAAATGTTCCATGTGTATGACAATATCTTCAACAGTCCCCTATCCATTCCGTTGTGTCATGCAGTAAGTCACGATGGAAAGTTTGGAAAAGGGCTAGCTTTTGATCTGGAGACCCGGTACAAGGTTAAAAAGGATTTCCTGAAACAAAAGTACAGAGGATGTCCAGGGTTAGTGATTTCGCATAGTCATGGTCGATGCATAGTAAATGTGATCACTAAGGTCAAGTACTATGACAAACCTACCCCTGAGGAAGTAGAACAGGCATTGATAAACCTGAGAATGTGGGTTATCAAGTACAATGTACCGGCTATAAGCATGCCTGAGTTCTCTTGTGGACTCGATAAGATGCAGTTGACCACATTAATCAATATGTTGCACAAAGTGTTTGGAGACTTGGCACTAAGAATCTATATGTATCATTTTGAGCCTGAAACAAATATACATTGGAAAACCTGTGATGTCCATTGCAAACTTTGTGAAGTGGAAGACCGCATGTCAATAAACGCTACTCCAGAAGAAATATTGGCAAATTGGACAACTGTGGTACCTGAAGGAGTGTCAAGCATGACAATGGTGCAGGATCAGAAACTGGACGAAGAAATTATGCCAATCTACATAGCAGTGGAAGGGCGTAGACCTCATTTCCAAGAAGTGTCTGAGTATGGGCAACATACCAGAACACTATGGCATAAGTTCAAGTCCTTGATTATTGAAGACCACTTGCTATACAAGAAAGTAGAGCATCCATCTGGAGATCCTGCGAAAACACAGACAGTGTTAGTATTGCCACAAAAACATGTGAAAAGGACAATGGAGGCATACCATACACAATTGGGTCAAACTAACCACTTTGGTGTTGGAAAAACATTGGCAACGTTAAAACGTTACTTCTGGTGGCCAGGAATGTACAATGATGTGGCGGAAATGGTTGCCAGTTGTACCATATGTTTAAAAGCTAAAGGACCGCTTCAAAAAGTGAAGGTCCCTCTCAAAATATTCCACGATGGAGTGCTGCATGGAAGGTGGCATGTCGACACAGCTGGACCATACCCTGTAACAAAAGACGGGTTTAAGTATGTACTGGTAGCAGTGGAAGCACTGTCTGGATGGCCAGTGCTAGTCCCATTAAAAACCCAACAAGCACAAGAAGTAGCGAGAGCCCTGATCACTCATGTCTTCTCAGTGTATGGAGCGCCTTTGTCCCTCCTGACAGACAAAGCTCAAATATTCGAGTCTGAGCTATTTCATGAAATTATGGCGTTATACCATATCAGGAAAACCAGAACAACAGCTTATCATCCATCGGCCAATGGAAAAGCTGAGAGATGGGTGAGGACACTGAAACAGAATTTAAAACTGTTGTGTGACGGAGCACATCATGCTTGGGCGGAATATCTCCCATTTATTGCACAGGCATACAGAAGTTTACCTCATTCCACACACAAGTTCTCACCTTATGAAATTATGTTTGGAGCTCCTATGAGGACACCATTGCATATGCAGCAGGGCCCACCACCTCAGATGCCTGACATCACAGAAAACTATCCATGGGCTGTCAGAAACGCTTTGTACAAAATCCATGAAGAAGTCAGGAAAATCAGAGCTGAGGCTGCAGTTCGCATGAAGCATTATTATGACAGAAATGCTGCTCTGTGTCCATTCAAGGAAGGCGACAAGGTTTTCCTATATAACAAAGCATTAAGAGTAAATGAGACATCAAAGAAATTACATATTGAGTGGGAAGGTCCATACACAATACTCACAATATTAAACGACTGTGATGCCAGAATTCAAAATGATGCAAAGCCCTCAGACATCCAACTGGTCCACATGGACAGACTAACTCCACATCCAAAACCAGGAGAGGATGACATCGGGGCATGGCTCTCCTATACTGGAACAGAAGAATCAGATGATGAACTGTTCCTGAAAGAAAAGAAGTACACGGTGTCTTGGAACAAGGCGCCTCTCAAGTAACCCATGGCAACAACAAGTACTGTGCCAAACTACTGTGCTCAACAAACCACCCTAGATACCAGTTAGTCTGAAGTTTGCAAAATGAGTGAGCAGAGAATTGATGCTTTCCTTGAAAAGTACAAAATTCCCAAGAGGAAAGTAGAGCCAGAAAAAGCAGAACAAGGAAAAGCAATGGATATGGTGAGAAAAAGCAAGCTCTGCAAGAAAGAGACAGGCCCTAGTCCACGACAGACTTCAAAGGTTAAGGCGGCCCTACCAGAAGTGGACTACGCAGCCTTAAAAGCCAAAATGCAGAAAAGGTATGAGGAAAAACAGCGGTTGGAGTTAGCGGCCAAACATGCCCAAGAAAGAGAGGAAGAGCAGCGCAAGCAAAAACTGGAAAAAGAACATCATGAAGCCAAACTACGACGCCAA
Organism: Stenchaetothrips biformis; assembly: GCA_030522485.1. Classification (NCBI taxonomy): domain Eukaryota; kingdom Metazoa; phylum Arthropoda; class Insecta; order Thysanoptera; family Thripidae; genus Stenchaetothrips; species Stenchaetothrips biformis. Next base: position 3,215,331 of record CM060086.1, read on the forward strand.
GCAATGCAGAAAAAGGAAGCCGAAAAACGAAGAGTTTTGAAGCAACAATGCGAAAAGAGAGTGAAGCAGAAAGCACATCGAGATTCGCTTGAAGATGCACTGTTGCAATACGACGAGCCAGAGACAACATTGCCAGACGGCGATGAAGCAGAACTACTCGGAGAAGATGCAGACTTGATCGCAGCCATGGATCAGCTGCTCACAAGTGAGGTTGGTGCTGGATCCAAACGTCCGGAGTCCAAACTTGTCATCAAAAAGCCTCAAGAAAAGCCTGTGGACAAGATAAACAAGTCCATTGAAAAGCCAGCTAAAAGAACAATCCGATGCTGGAGGTGTGGATCGCGTAAGCATGAGAAGAGGGATTGCCAGAATGCGTCTAGGAAACAACTCAAGAAATTGGCAAGGGACTTACGACTGAGTGTGGTGACGCCAACTGACATTTGGAAGCACACGCCAGAAGCTCAACGTAAAGAAATACTGCCGTTGGTTCCAGTCCCGCCTCCGTTGCCTCCGTTGGCATTGATCCAAGAACTCGATGAACTGTCTTCCCGACCAACTTGGTGGGAAATGTGCATCCAAGAGTGATAACCTGTAAAAAGTTAGGGTTAGGAACTTGAAACCAAGTGAACACTTTCAGAAAGTAACTTCAGTAACTTCCAGTAAGCCCATTGTAAATATGTTTTAAATAGAAAGGTTAGGACCTTTTGGTCGTGAACTTTTGATAACCTTGAAAAATGAAAAGTGCCCCCACCTTGTTATTCGTAATAAAATATTAATTGAATGTAATTGTTTTCCTTGACAGTTCTGATTTCCATGGTTCACAAGTGACAAGTGCACATTGGTTAGAGAAATACTCATGGACCTGTCCTAGACTGAGTCGAGTACTTCTACACAAACAAAACACAAAGTCAGCTTGCTTGTGGGTCAAGTCCCTTGTTGAGCTTTTGTGTTTCACGACACTTGTACTCTAGGTCATAACACTGACAAAGCAAACTTCTAAACTTAAATTGTGATGTGAAAATCATCACAACACTTGGTCACAAAACAAAGATTCTGAGTCTGTAGTGCAAATAGCGCTGTGACGCAGAGACCACGGAAGTCAAAAGTGTACACGGAAAACAGTTTGAACGTTTTGGGCAATTAATTGAATGACAACTTGAAATTTAAATGGTACTCACCAAATATAACACTGGGGTTGTTGTGGTGTAAAGGGGGAAGGGAATTGGAAAGTGTTTCACAACGTTTCAATATTATAACCCAAGAAAAGTGTTAGTGTGTTGACTAACTACTCTCTAACCCACTACAATGAAAATCTAAAAGGCAGTGGATGTTACCAACTGTCACAGAATGACAACTTCAAGGAACAAAATAATGAATTTAATAAAATGTTATAAAAAGGGAAATGAATCAAAAACGTGAAGAACAGAGGATAGAAGGACCAAAATCAGATGAAAAGTCGCCGCGCATACGAGTGGCACGGATTGGGCAGTCACGGCAAGTAGAAGTTACACCAAGTTCACGGCGAGGGCAATTAGGGTTAATCCCCCAGAACCGGCAACGAAGCACGTCCGGATGGATGTTGAACGCCAACTCCACCACTTCATGAATCTGGGAGGCCCCGTTGTTCACAATCATCCACTGATTGACGCCAGGAATGGAGTCGGGCAGATCTACAGCCCATTGGCAGCATTCAACGTGAGCCTAAATCAGACAGGATTGGGGGGCTCACGAACACGGAATGGGGCCCAGGTCCTTCCCTCTGAGCCTATTAATTACTCACGTTATGAGGACGCCGAGGCCCTGGCAATTTGATTTGTCCAATTTTCCCCACAAGACATTGGTCTCGAGTAATGATACGAGAATGAGACATGATGGTAATAGAATTGTACCGAAAAGTTTCAAAAGAAGAAACAGCCGGGTAGTCAAGTCTGGTGTCTAAGGACGAGCAAGACAACAACAAGTAAAGACAACAAAGGCAAGACAAAAGAAGGTGAAACTAAGAGGAAACAGACAAGTGTGACTAACCTACACCCAATTAATATGATCAATATGAGCAGGTTAAAATGTATGAAAGGACAAGGAACAATCAGAGTATGAATATAGTTTAATTACATATCTAAATCACACAAGTGATTATGGAGAAGGGGGTGGGCTCTCTGGCATTGGAACCTGCACAGGAATATGAGCGGGAGGAGCCGCCTGCACGGGAACATGAACAGGAGGAGCCGGAACATAGGCGAAACCCAAACGAGCGGGGCAGCAGGATGGAGCACAAGGAACGACGCGTAACACGTATCTGCTGGGGCAGGTTGGGCAAACGTCGGAGAACGCACAACGCCACTCATCATGGGCGATCTGAGTGCCAGAGGAAGCTGGGGTGTGTGTGGTCCAGGAGGCACTCCCACTCGCTCCAACCACGATTCCCCAGTTAACAGAATGATTGGACCATGGACGGTTAGTGGCCCAAATGGCACATTTGAAATGAGCCTACACGAAGATCAAAAAGGGAAATATGCATATTAGCTATGGGAGTCATGCAGAAACTAAGATGCAGATACTAAGATGCAAAAACTAAAATGTAGATACTAAGATACAGATACTAGGATACTTGAGACGCCGAAGGAGAAGAGATACTCACATTGTAAGTTTGCATGAACCCGTAGGGTCGGACTCTTGCACAGGAGCCAACAATACACGAAGTGGCACTCATTTTATTTGAAAAACTAGGTGGCAATCAACAAATTGAACAAGGGCCAGCGAGGTGAACCAATGAAGCAAAAAGGTCTGACAAAGCAAGATGGCGATGTATCCAAGAGCGACAAGGAAAAACAAAAACAGCTTGACCAACTTACGAATTCTACAGGAAGTGTTCAAATACTGCGCGCGTTTATTTCGGAAAGAGGAATCAAAGTCAAAGGTTATGTCAAAAGAGAGGTTCAAAGGTGACAAATATAAAACAATAAGGGTTTAAAAGTCCACAACAAGACAGCAAGAGAGAAAAGACACGGTTAATGGAAGAACGTGGAACGGTACAAGTTGGTACTAATGGAGCTTTTATCCACCACCACCAGTCGGCGCAACAAGCGGCCAAGACACTCGGAGGAAGCATCAGGTGTCAATCGACTCACAAGATAACATACCAAACAGAACTCAGAAAAATGTTAAAAAATTATTACAATTGGTCTGTCAAGTTACTGGTGTAGCCAACAGGCGTGGACATGGGGCCCGCCGTAGCAGGTCTAGGAGCCTACGTCCCAGAGAAGGGGCAGCAGGCCGTTTAGGCGCTACCCCGACCCCCGAATTCGTCTTCCAGTCTCGTGCCAGCCATGTCCTAAGACATTTAGACAGACACCGAAACCTGTAGCTGCCCAAGGTTTAGACAGGAAGAGTTAATGGTGATGTACCAGTCATGTCCGAAGACATTCCGGCTGACGGAACACTCCCAATCAACGGACAAATATGACTACTTTTTAAGAGATGCTCAATATTTGAAATGAAGTTGAGAGTTAAGTGGGAGTCGAACCACCGCCATCGAGGCCGACATCAGTCGTCTTGACCACCAGACCATTGTAACAGGGTGGTCTGACGCGTCGAACTCCCATAAGAGTCGCGTTACCCCCACCATGTCGCTGCATCAGACGACAAGAGACACGCAAGTCTGGCCGGTATACATCCAACAAAAAGAGTTACAAGTGGTTTCAAGGCTTGATAACTGCCCAGTGGAGACTTCTCCTTGGATGAAGACCCAACATAGGACCCAATATGGGACCCAATATGGGACGAGATTTGGGAGAAGCAACCGAGTGGAGAACATCAAGCCGCCATTGCAGTTGGTGGTCACAGGACGAAGCCGAAAGCAATGAAATACATCATTGGCTGCTTTACGTCCACACACACACCTTCGGTAGTATAGCGACCAATATCTCGCTTGGAGTACTGGTCCGTCGGGGCATTGTGTCCTCACTGTCTGACCTTATCAAATGTCTCTCATTCCAAGGAATCCACCATTGAGTGCTGTTCTGAGACAAGAGGTTTGAACCATCCACCTTCGGGTTAGTGACCAAATCTCGTAACCACTAGACTATTGTAACAGGGTAGCCTGGGGCAGCAAAACGACCTAAAGAGTCGCGGACGTGTTGCCAGGCCAAGCAGTCAAACAATGGCCATTCATGCAATCCGATCAAGTCGAGTGCGGATGCAGACGGCCAGTACGTGATGGCAAAGAAAAATACGCGGACGAAAATGTCACGCACAACGCCAGCAGTCAGTTCGCGATCAGACTTCGACACGAACAAACATGTTCCGAGCTTGGTGCGGTCGTCAATCCAGGAGTACCACCATGAAACAAGCGACGCGTCCAAAATCATCGACGGTAGTCTACATAGAAGGCAACATCGGAATTGGAAAATCTACCCTGCTGACAACGCTTCAAGAACATGGCTATCCAGTTGTTCAAGAACCAGTTTCGCTGTGGACTAATTTTCATGGAATTAATTTCTTGGACTTGTACTCGAAAGACATGGAAAAGTGGGCGTATACGTTTCAGTCGATGGTTTTGTTTACATCATGGCAAACTCAGTTGAAATTCATGCAAGGCAGTGCTCCTGTAGTAGTAGCAGAACGCTCATTACATAGTGTGGTTAAAATGTTTGTTCAAATGCAAAGAGAAGCAAATATGATCAACAAAGAGCAGTATGTATTACTCCAAGAAATGTGTAAGTCCATGACAGCCCAGTTTCAACGTAAGGAACATCATATCTATCTTCGAGGGACTCCAGAAATAGCTTTTCAACGTATTCAAACAAGGGCTCGCAAAGAGGAAAATACTTTGTCCAAGGATTACATCCAAGGTTTGCACACAGTTTTGGAGGACTGGATGGACAACGAACCAGCTCTACATGCAGTCGTGGATGCGTCCAGTACTCCAGAGACCGTCCAGCAGCATGTCCTCCGAGCCATTCATCAGTTAGAGTAACAGTTAAGTTTCCCAACCATATAGTGTTAATTAGTCTTCCCAGATTAACAATGGTGTTTTAGATAGGATTTAGCTAGTCAGGTTTGCAACACCAAGGCAAAAACCCCATTGCTTTAGTTAGGGGGGAATAGGAGGCAAAAAGTCTGTGCGCAGTGTTTATGTGTGTTACAGGAGAAATTTGTCTGTAAGAATCGTCCGGAGATTTGTGTACAAGAGTCTACCAGAGTCTACGAGAACCCAGAACTTGAAGCTCAGATCAACGAATTAATCAATTTTCTGTATTTAGTTTTAGCAGTAGTTGTGTTGATCAGGCTAAACAGTTGTACCTCAGGATGGCGTCCCTAACTAGTTTTTGGACGTGCCATGAGAGTCGCTGTTGAACCACTCCACAGGAGGATCAAGTTTTTGTTTGATCGTTGATGGCGTGTCAAGAAAGGTCTGGACAACCTTATCTTGAGTCTGATGGGCCTAGACGAGAATAGGTTTACAGCTTTGAACGAGTTATGATTCATAAAGTGTTATAGTGTGAAGGTTTTGGCAACAGATCATTTGAAGTAGGAACTTAATGTGATTTTATGGTGAAAGGTGGAAAAGTATTTTCTTTTAAAGGGGGAGTGGTGTAATGAATTAGCAGTTTGAAAGCTACATCAACAAGTGTCAGTTCTACTTTTTATTTATCCTCTTCTTCCTTTCTCTGGCATAGAGCTACTACCTTGGCCAAGGTTCCACTATTGATACTCCCACCTCAGTTCCCCTTCCACTTCCATCGCTATTGTTGCCAAACCTATAAGTTGAGCCTCGCCTGTGGCTTGGCCAACAGTCTGTAGCCTGGTCTCGAGCTGTTCGGTTCTCCTAATAAACCAGTCAATCCTTCACTCTCTGTCGTCCTTTACGCCCTTTACCACTCGAGGTGTCAGAACACTACATGAATATGATGGCTATATTCAAATAAATTCAATTAAGTATGTGTTTTAATATAATTTAGTATGTCGTCTTACTGACTTAAATTGAAGTAAATTTGAAAATATGTATCTCTTCACTTTGGAATGATTGTATTAATTAAAATTAATATACATCTTATTTGATCTATATATATTTTAATTTGCCCAATAAACTGAATCTGAATTTAAGTGAAATTTGAGTTGAATTAACGAAAAATTTTAATATGATTTTAATATATTTTAAATTAAATCTTAGTTTAGTATCGAAATTTACTCTGAATACAGTTTGAATTCGAATGACTTGGATTTAGTTAGGTGGTTTCGAAGGGTAGGGAGTACCCGAACCCTTGAGGAGGACCTGACTCATCCAAGTGGTCACTCCAAAGGTTAAAAATTTGCGGCAGATCCTTCACCCGCCTACTGCCCCAAGACACTAGATACTAGGGGAACTTGGGTGGTTAGACCCTGCGCGCGGCCCGGCCGCCTAGGTAAATTAGGAATGTGAGTGAACCTCGCGAGCTTTCGGACAGAGCCCGACTGTGGCGCCATCTAGCGGCGGGTCAGAATTAAATTAAGCTCTAATTAAACACATATAAGGTTGATATTTAAAACATGTTTGTCAAACCGAATAAAGTTAAAAAGTGTGTGCTATTGGTAACGAATCCTCACAAGGCTCCTTGAGCAGAATCAGCTGTAAGGGCTTCATGCTCTGAATAATGGTGAATTCACTCAAATTTGACCATTTGACACAAATTTAGACTAAATATAACTTAGTTTGTCCCTTATTTTATGTGCCAGATTCAATCATATTTACCGTTAAATTAAAGACAGCCTTTTAATATAGATGTAATTTGACCATTCAACACAAATTTAGACTAAATATGACTTAGTTTGGTTCTCATATTAAGTGTCAGATTCAACGTAATTAACATTTAATTAAGGACAGTCACTAAATATTGATTTAATTTGACCATTAGACACAAATTCAGACTAAATATGACTAAATTTGGTTCTTATATTAAGTGTCAGATTCAACCTAATTCACGTTTAATTAAAGACAGTCTCTAAATATATATTGAATTTAACTTAATTTGAAACTCATATTCATTTTTAATACAAATTAAATTTCAATTAAATTAAGAGATGTCCCTTTATATAAATTATATTAAAATTAAATGAAATTTTAATTTGTTTATATTAAAAACATATTTCATTTTTTTTCACGGGCGTGCCCCGAGAGGAGTGTAATGTAATGCCGCTCCCTTCAACCCCTGCACTGCGTAAGCGTTGGAGCGCCGGAGGGGTAGGCAACCCCTCCAGCAAGGCGGAGGCAAGCCTCCTTCCAGCGGGTGACAAGAGCGCCATCTGTCGGCGGGCGAGGCAACTCACTCGGGACACGGCGTGGCGGGGAGCGCCAGCAATGGGCCGCAGTTTCTCTAGGCCGCAGTGGGTATGGGTCGCAGTTTCTGTAGGCCGCAGTGGGTAAGGTCCGCAGTTTCTCTAGGCCGCAGTGGGTATGGGCCGCACTTTCTCTGGGCCGCAGTAGGTAAGGGCCGCAGCTTCTTTAGGCCGCACTGTGCATGGGCCTCAGTTTCTATAGGCCGCACTAGGTATGGGCCGCACGGGAAAGAGGCCGCAGTTTCCATATGCTCGTCCCTCCAGCCTTCGCCCCAGTTCGCAGATGTCGTAAAGCAACTCCGGACGCAGCCAGCAACGGGCCGGCCGCGCTCGGCTTGCCGGCGCTCGGCTGTCGGGCGGTGGCGGCTTTCATACCCTTTCTTTTTTCTTCTCGCCGCGAACTGAACACCGTGATAAGAACAAGAGCCACCTCAGCAGGACGCGGCTAAAAGTGATGCCTGGGGCCACGTGGCAGCGGGGACGTGTTTAACAACGCCTCTGGCAAGAAAATTTTACGATTACTATATCTCGCGTAAATGTGCTAAATTGGCTCATAGGCTCTCGCCAAGACAAACCCTGGAGAGTGGCTCGTCGAAACCGTCGCCCTTGTCACTGCAGCCTACGCGAACGGCTTGACTCGGCCGAACTTGGAGACCCCCAGTAAGTATCATTGCTGCAAGGTTCCAGCACGGATTCCCCGTTATGAGGCCTTCAGGGATAATCCAACAGCCTCGACGCGTTGGTAATGGACTTGACAGTGAGCTGCCCACCTTGCCTCGCCGCCGCTGGTCCCGGAGTAATACTTTGCTTCCTGAGGTGTTTGCTACTCTTGCATGACGTGCGTCGGCATCCTGGGCACCCAGTGCAGGTGTTTCCAGTGGCCTGCACCGGGCCCGGGGTAATGCCAGCCGTCAAACGCCGTTGCCAGCTCTGCTTAGCTGCGCCGGCAACTTGGCTTGACTTGGGATGGACCGAGCATGGCCTGCAGGAAGCCTCCCTTAGAGCCTCACGTCACAGACGACTACTCGCTTTGAAACGACAACAATCTGTCAGTGAAAATAGAAAGGTCAGATTTCTGACCCTTAAAGGGGTGATACTAAAATGTTAGACCGAAAAAAGGGTCATACACATATGTATGACCGAAGAAAAGGTCATACACCAATGTATGATTGTTGTAAAGGTTATACACAAATGTATGACCGTTTTGAAGGTCATACACAATTGTATGACCGAAAAAGGGAGATACTTTTTTGTATCACCGATGAAGGTTGATATATCCCCAAGGTAAAAGGAGGGGCAGCCTCGCTAATGTCTGACCTTTTTTCGGTCATACATACGTGTATGGCCGTTTTTCGGTCATACATTCGTGAATGACCTTTTTTCGGTCATACATTTGTGTATGACCTTTTTATCGGTCATACTTTTTGTATTGCCAAAAAATGGTCCGATGTCTCACCTTTTGAATTACAGTGGTTGCAGTGGCAGGAAACCTCCCAAGGGCAAGGCGCCTGCACGCCGTAGGGTAGGCCAGCCCGCAACGCATAGGTGTGCTGATTAGTTGGGGTTGCCTACCCTCGAGGCGGTTAGGCAGACACGCCAATGGACGTCAGCTTGGGAGCTCAAATTTCGGGTTCAAGCATGCCTGCATTCACACTTCACGCTGGAGCATGCTTGTCTTGTACACGACAGGTAGTGCTCGCCTGCATGTACACAGTGACTCTGCTTTACATACAAAACGTAGGGAGCTTCGGCAACAGGGCATAGGTAACCGCCACCGAGCGTGCCGCAGCCTGACGCATGCGATGTACACAGTTGAGTTTGCAGAGCGCAAAGTCAAGAGACCAATTTGTACATTTATTAATAGGCTAGTTCTAGATACTTCAATTTTAAAAAATCTCAAGACTGAATTTGTGATGCTTACAAGTTATGGTATTTAAATATCTTCGTAATTCAAGTTTACAAAATGCAGAAAATGCAAAATGTTTGTAAACTTGCAGACCGCTTTCGAACGTCGTCTCTGTCGCTCTTGTACCTGTCCGGGACGTCCCATGAGTACGAGAAAGAGAGAGACGAAAACGACTGTCAGAGTCAGTCTGCTGATTAGTTGAAGCTCTGCGAACAGCAATAGTTTGTTGGAAGTCAACGAATATTCTATGGTTAATACTCGATATAAATGTGATTTGACTGATTCATGGTGTGGCGTTATTACAGTGCACACTGTGGATTTAGCAATGTATTCTAGTTTAAGCCTGGGCCATCTAAAGCGACAGGCACGACGTCAAAGTGTAGATTATTGACAAGTGTCATTGCCATTGAAGTGTCAGTGGGGTGTGACCATGTCTTGATATGCAAAGAGGGTGAAATGGCGGCGTGCCCTACGAGGAACTTGGATTCAACTTGTAAATCAGCGTTCATGGTTTCTGCATGTCAGCAATTTTGATGATACCCCTTGATAAAGGCCAACTCCCGGCCAGACAAAATTTCACACAAAACCTGGGAAGAGGAATACTATCTCGAGTAAAGAAGTGGGCGATTCCTTTCCAATCTGACTTGACAAGACATCCTATGTGGTTTAACTTCCTTCCATCCTAGAGCTGATGACTTGAGCTGCTTACTCAACTGCCGGGAATGGTCCATATGGGCTGCGGTCACCTGAAAAACACACAATTTAGGGAAGGGAAATCAATGGTAAATAGCCTGCCGATCCCCGGCCAGACTACTTCGTTTGGTCGCCTTGTGTCGTCCAAGTTGCTGCTGCACAGTGGGCCAGAAGACCGGCGTAGGCGGCCGAAATTTTAGACGCGTCACACGTTCGGTTCGAGTCCTGTTGAGCGACTCTGAAGCTCAAAACGCGTCCGGAATTGTGTCTGCCTCCACCGGTCCTCTGGCCCACTGTGCGCTGGTCGGCCGAGCGCCTGCCGGGGTGCAGCATAGGCCAGCCCGCTGAACAGGCGTGCGTGCGGGGCTGCCTACCCGCCAGGCGCTCGCGAGACCGAGAAAGGCGCGGGGAGTGATTCTGAGGGGACAACAAAAATACCACTTTTTGTCGTTTAATGAGTGATGGCCGGGCTGGGCCGGCTGCTGGCCAAGCGATGGCGGGGTGCTGGCCGGGGCTGGGGTTTGGCCGGAGTTGGCCGGGCCTGGGCCGGGTGTTGGCCGGACTTGGCCGGGTGCAGGCCGGGTCTGGGCTGGGTGTTGGCCGGGTGTTGGCCGGGTGTTGGCCGGACTGGCCGGGAGTTGGCCTTTTTAGGAGTCTAAGTATTTAGTGCGACCATTTGTAAATAAATGTACGTCAGTGTTACGAGAATGTCTGTGATTTAATGGTAACATTGTAGGAATATCGGAGTAGGGCTGATTACGCCTAATTTTAAATGCGTTTCATTATGGTCTATTGTAAATGTTTTAGCAGTGATAGGCAAGACTTAACAATGTTATTCGACGAATGTTACGTCATATTCGTTGGAATGTGAATTTTGTCAAATTCGTTTGAATACGATGTCACATTCGTTTGAACGTGACACGGCCATTTAATTAGGGTGTCACGTTCGTTTGAACGTGGATGAACATTCATACAAATGTGACGTCGTATTCAAACGAACGTGACAAAATTGACATTCGCACGAATATGACGTCACATTCTGATGTCATTCTGCTTTTCTCAAAATAAATTGAGTAAAATTTCACGAGAGTTTTCTAATTTGTCCCAATAAGTTTCCTCTGCGGTGCCATCGATGAATGCATTTTATGGCATTGCGATTGGCTTATTAACTTATAACTGATACACTGCTTATCTAACTCCAGAACCTCTGTGGTAACTCAAGGTTCTGATGAACGCGTACACTCTAAGAGTGGCATGGAACAGGTCAAGTCCTAGAAATGATATTAGTGGCGCAGTCACTACACTTTGTTAAATACTCGCTGTCGCCAAACTTTACCCCACATCTTTTGCAAAGTGCACTATAATCGGACAGAACATTAATCAGGAGAAAACTAAATTTGACCCACGACTTATACTGCGCCCGACTGCAACCCCCGCCCGGAGGATAGGCAGCCCAACGCGCGCCTCATGGCGATACTCCGCGCGGCAGCAGCTCCCGTCCGCGGCACCGCCGTCAGGGAGGGGGGCTCAGCGGAGTGGGGAGCGAGGAAATGAAATGAGGAAAATAAATGCCGGGAAGAACTCTCTTCCCCGAGCAGGAAATTAAACACGACGGGGAAGAGACGGGGAAGAAGTGTCCGGGAAGAAGTATGGGGAAGAGTTGACAGGGGAACAACTGTGATACACCCCAGGGACCTTGCTTTGACTCTTTAGATATTTATTTGCTCGATATAAGAGAAAGTTAAAGAAACACTTTTGGGTCCTGGGTTGAGAAAATGGTTTTAGCTATTGTGATTAGAAAAGTAATTATTTCTTTCCTTGTAGCGTCCCTCCTCAAAGCAAAGTCGCTTGCTGGAAAGGCTATGGCAACAAGCGACATTTCTGATGCTGAGAAAAAAAACCTTCCTCCCAAAAGAGTCCGAAGAACACCAGATGTGTTCCAAGCGGGTGATCACAGCAGCAGTGATGATGATTTAGATATCTCTGAAAGGCCGCCTCTTAAGAGGCTGAAAATTATTGGTGATGGTATGTTGAACAGTCAAGATTTTGTTCAGCTTTATTTATGACATTCATTTACTCAACTTCATAATGTACAAACATTCAATCCAATTAGAACTTTGCCATTCCCCTGCTTCAAAGTTGTAGCAGCAACAGTAATAATGTAATTTCCTTCAGTGCATAAAAATGTTTCTCTCTTTCACAGGGCAAACGCAGATTGGAAGCAGGAAAGATGGGAGTGAGTCCACTGAAAATGGTCATTCTTCCAATGATTAGGCGAGTGATAATGGCCACTCTGATCGCCCATCAGTAATGCTATATTCAGTTAAGGATTTTCTGTTTTCACTCCCGGCGTGAGTGTGGATCCACGCCTTGCCGGGTGTGTAAAGGCGCCCTCACGCCCGCAGAGGCGTGGATCCACGCCTGTGGAGGCGTAGGATCCACACTCACGCCGGGAGTGAAAACAGAAAATCCTTAACTGAATATAGCATAAGTTCTTGGTTCCGTGACTCATCCTCTAATGCTCATGGCAGAGGTTCAAGGGATGATTTGAATGATGACCAACCTAATGCCAGCCCCAACATCAGTACTAATTCAAGTAAGTGCTGGTTTTATCAATAAATTTTCCAGTCGATATTTTTTGTTCATCTTCATATCGAACTGCTGTTTCCACCTCTGCAGCGTTTCATGATTTGCGGCTAAGTGGAGAGACGGTTATTTCAAACACTAAGTCTCCAAGTACGTACTAATTTTGCAATAATCATTTAAGATTAAGAATAATTATACTAGTTTCTGTTTTTTCTGTCTTAAGCTTGTCGTGATTTGTTTGATGGAATGCAATCAGATATCACTCAGGACACAAATCAGACCAACAAAGTGATGTCTTCCGATCCTAAAAGGGGCTCCACCACTCCTAAAGATGATGCTCAATCTAACTCCAGCAACAAAGGTCGTCCGTCTCCCAAAGAAATGTCTGGACCATTCAAGGACCCGACTTCTCTTCGTGGGACGAAGAATTTGTCCCCTAACTCTGGATGCAAGACTCCTCCAAAGCGCCAAACGCCTCCATCCAACAAAAATAAATCTCCTTTCAAATTAAACTCTGAAAGTAAGTTGTATTTTAAAGAAATTCTTGTTTTATATTTGGATTTCAGTATAGCAAACTTTTTTATTTCCAGTTGTTGTTGGCCGATCACTTTTAGCTGCGTTCAGCCAGCTTACTGACAAAGTGGAAGAGCTCAAAAAGTAAGTGTACCGTATTTACACTGTGGTATGCAGCCCTGAGGAAATGGGAGGAGGAAGGGATTCAGAAATGCCCCATCTGCCTCTGAAAACTGAGGAGGACTTCACTAATTTTTCCAATTTTTGTGGAGACTCAGATAAAATGCTGGCTATGGTGAGTGCTGCATTACTTTACTGCTGATCATGTATCCTATTGGTTAGTTTTGTCCCTTCATTTTAGTTATTTTCCAGATTAAATATCTGAGTGAGTTTGGTGCGAAAGACCTCAGGACCTCAGTACACAGCATAATGGCTAAAGTGTTGAGCAATAAACTAGCTACATCCTACAACAACACTGGCTTCAACATGAAAAATGTGACCGTCCAGAAGAAGAAATTTATCGACACAATGCCACATAAGGTTGTCAAAGGCAAGTTCTCCAGAACAATTATTAAAATGATTTAATGAACCTGGGCTTTGGTCAGTGATTATCATTAATCACATTCGCAGCTCTAAGGGGGAGTGAGAATGGCAAGCGGAGTTTAAACTTTCTGTGAATTTTTCTGTGTCCTGTTGAGCACAGTATCTGGTAAAAAGTGCAAGTGGGGAAAATTTGGCAAATTTCTCTTCAAATCAATCCTTTTTCTTAATTAATTACCTAGCACTCCTTAAATTTATTGAATTATCAACTTCTAAAAAAACATTTCCACTTACCATGTCTCCATTTGGCATCAAATTTTAATCGGAAGGTTTAAGTTTATTGACTATGTAGCCTGTTATATTTTGTATGTGAGAGTAACACGATTTTATGTTTACAGGAGCTGTTAAACTGTATGTCCAGTTTATGAAACGAGCAAATCCAAATAATTGCCAACTTATTTTCAACACAACCCAGTTCACTAACGCTTGTAGTGACTGGCTGAAGGATGCTTCAAAGTGGCTTTCCAATGAAGAAAGCAAGCAGAAGAGAGATGAAGAAAGGGCAAGGCGACAAGCGGAGGACGAACTTTCTGATGAAAATGAAGAAAACAATGAGTAGCATTTAATCAGCATTTAATTATTTTTTTTTATGTTCTTCTTCAAGTGCAGAATACATCTTATGTAATCAATTTTGCACGAAACTGACTTAAACCACTTTGTACTTCTTTTATTTGAATAATAATTTTGTTACAACTCTTCCTTAATGATGAGTATTTCCTACAGTGAATACCCAGACAATATCCACCACAGCTACTTTGTACCTCCTCTGTCCACATAGATTGGTGGTGGATGCATCACGTTCAGATACCCCATAGCTGTCCATATGGACGTCACATGGACAAGTCGTTGATCCTCACGACCATGCGTTTTCTATTCCACATGGATTCGCGATAATTTTGCCATCATGATTGCCCTCCCGTAGATACAGCATCGACAAGAAGGGAATACACTTCGTCGTTGTACCCCACCTCCATACAGACCACGTCGATATGTAAGAGATGAAATCGAAAGAAGGTTTACTTCATCAATGGAACGTGAATGTCTTATAGATTAAATTAGTACCCTACTCGTGGCTCCTGAAATCCCCTCTGGCCTGCAGTCGGTCGACGTCGATGTTAAATGGAAAAGGGGCCTAGATGTGTGGTGGATGGTCGAGTCGATGGTCACGAAGCAACTTCATGCGGATGCCACGTGGATAGCTGGTAGTTAGGGCCCTTCGTAATGGATTGATCGCTCACGAATCTACGTTGAAATGAAGTATCTAAATAGACTCATCAATGTGTCATCGATGCGGTGTCGAGGACCGTGAGGCACTCGATCATCCACTCGATCATCCCTATCGCATCGACATGAGTTATCCACACCGTATCCACGTGGATTCGATGAGGGTGTTCCCATGGGGGTGCCGAGGCCGTGCGCTGCGCAAGGTGCACAACGACGCCGCTGCGGCCGCCAGTAGCGCGACAGATGACGAGAGCTACTCTTCGAATCAGTCTGCTGCAGCGAGGCAAGGACCGCAATAAGGCTTGGGCCCCTCGGCTCCAAGCACCACGGCGCGTCTGCGGAATGGCAGAAAGCACCCCTTCCTGCCGGTCGGCGTCGACGCCGCGCTGCCGGACTTCCCCCGCGGCTTTCGCAACATCGCCACGCGCACAGCACCCTGCGAGTGTGGTCGCGTTGTTCATGCCCGACGGAATGCTACGCGCTGGCGGTCTACCGAGATGACACTGGACTTCCCTCGAGGATGTACGACGGCCACCACCTCGGAGCACGGTCTCGGTGCATCCGAAGAGAGTTGGCCCAGTGCTCCAATGGGCTACGATGGCCACGGTGGCCACCCTCTTTGTGGCAAGAGCGCGGAGTGGCCAACGTGACTTAACCTTGTGTCCTGGCAGTCCTGGCTTCCCGGCCCCGGAGTCCACGACAGCGACCCTTACCAAGGTCACGCACTTCACCAATTGCAGCAATTGAATCACTATGGAAAATGCATTAAAGGATGGAGAATGATCAATAGAATCGTTACCAATAAATCTTGTATTGATCAGGAAAAAACATATAGTAAACCAACGGCTTAAAGTTTTAAGTGCAATTCACGTTAAATTTAATGATTCACCGCTAGGGACGCTGTTTCCGCGACAAATAGATTTCTGCCCACTCCCGCCATTAATTCAAACAATTTTCGTGCCAAAATATATTTTTCCGTTTTGATTTTTTTTTAAAACCAGTTCTTTTTTTAAAGGTTTCTGTTTATTAAAAATATTATGCACGTTGTTTTTAGAATCCTTCTCACTGCTGGACTTCCCCCGCGAATCTGCATGCACCGGGTCTTCTTTCTTAAGTTACTCGGCTGTCGCACTGGATTTCCATCACTCTTTGACCAAGTCCCTTTGGCTCGGCGCAGAACCCATGCCACGCTGGCCGGCGCGGCCTGGAAAGTTCTCCCTGCAGTCGTCGGGACCACGACGGCGACCCCTCCTGCCGGGCCACGAAAGGTCCTCCCTCCGGAGGTGTGTCCTAAAGACATGTATAGTAAAAGACCCGCAGACTCACGGCTCGGCTCGCCACGGCTCGGCCCGCCACCCCAAAATGGCGACGCACAGTGGGACGAAACGCGAAAAACGCGATGAGAAGTGGCAATTTGAAAATTAAGCGGCAGGGTCCTACAAACTAGTCGATGTTCATGAGAAAGGTCTGGGCTATGCGTGACACTAATTTGTTTTGCAATAGATCACACGCGCGAGCTGCAGCGGACCACCAAACATGACAAATTTTCAGCTTTTCGCTCATAGATGAAAGCTGTTGTGAAGTTTTCACTCTGGTGGTCGCCTTTTTCAAGATAAAGGTATCATGTGATATGTTTTTGGAAAGCCGACAACCCGAACAATGTTAAGAAGCACTCAGATTTACCCTCGGGTCAGGTGGGTATAAGTAACACGCCGTTAAAAGTGTTGCAAAATTGGCGTTTGAAATATTTTCACGGTGCAATAAGTTGAGTTGCAAACATTTGCGGACCGTTCTGAGATGTGTCAAAGATAGTCCAGCCACTCTACTTTGAGCTCCATACCACCGAATGTTTCGCGATGATCTGCGTTTTGAGAAAATCGCCTTTAAAACTGCGTCATGGGCCGGCGCCTCGGCGCGGTACCAAGCCCCCCAGCCAAAAAAAAACAGAAAAATGCTGTCTCGATTGGCGTACACTTTGGTTTTAATGCCGATGGTTGTCAAAGAAGCCTGTGGACGGCGCGTTGGTGCCCTAGGCCAAGGAACACGTAAACACAACGTGTAGATTGTTGGAACTGGCGTAACATGTTAGAACTGGCGTAACATAGCCAGGATTTTTTTTAATACAGTCAGAAGAAAGTTCTCGACCCTTCAAAAACCTAAACAGAAGTTTTGGCGATGATTTAGGTTTTCTTCGGTAATTATCATCGCTTTTTTCGCGTTTCGTCCCACTGTGCGACGCTTCCCCTCCCTCTGCCCCACACCCCGCGCCCCGGTGCCTGCATAGACTTGCAGGACTGCCAACATACAGCTTCAAACATGGACATGTACATTTCGTTTCAGAAGCTTTGAAACTTATTTCTCAAATTTTATGCTTTCTGATTTCAGTTTTTTGATAGAAATATGATATCAATTTGCGGATATCAAACTATTTAGTATATTTACGTTATTTTTTTTCATTATATGTTGCCTACCCTACACCCCCAAAATGGCGGACCCCGTGAGCACGTGACCTCGCTCGGCCAATCAAAACTGACTACCTCGGTTGCGGGTCTTTTACTATACAGGTCTTTAGTGTGTCCGAGCGTGTGTCGCATCGGTTCTCCCGCAGCGTGCGCGGCCGGCGCTTGGTCAGGGGTCGACCTATTATGGTCTCATTAAGACACCGCTCAACAAGCTACACCTTACGTCGACCTCCCGTTTTCAAGACCCGAAACGTACGTTCCAATCGCACCGACCACCTTTTACGTACCGGTTGATATTGCAAGACCGCAAAACACGAGCTTTAAGGTCGACCGCCTAAGCAGCGCGACCCAACTTGGTTAGCTCCCCGACCACACAATTAGAGTCGAGCAAAAATAGGTCCGCAAAACTTAAGTGAGGGTCGAGATGTTATGTGACGGGTCGGCAGAATGCTAGGTCGGTGAATAGTACTAGATTCCATATAAATATCGGAAGAGGTAGGACCAAAAAAATGGGTAGGACAAACCCCATGGGAACATGAGCGTGGATGCAACGTTGAGGGGATGTTGACCACCAACGTTGAATCGACGTGCATCATCGAGTCGACATCGAGCCTTAAGTGACGCTCGAGGCGACGGGGATGAGACGTGGATGTAGGAAGCTAGTCCACCAAACGATATTTTTATGTTATTTTCACTTTTTTCCAAAAAAATGTCCTTGCCCCTGTCTATTTGTTGATATTACTTCTCATCTTATTGCCTCATATTGTTTATTGTGGTGGAAGTGTAGGTCACTCACGGGATTTGAACCCGGGACTTCTTCCTTACGGCACTGCAACGCGTCCATCTGCGCCACGAAGACAATTGAGAGATGACACCACGATGGGCGATGTGCCTCGTGCTGTCCGCGCACCTCGGTTGACGCGAGATTTGTACAACTTTCAAAACGTTTTTATTTCTCAAGCTGGGGTATATTTCTGACTTGGCAGTGGTGTATGGCATGTACACAGATTTTACCTATCTTATTCGTTTTCGTAGCTCAAAAAACATAGAATATTCAATCCGCAATGAGTCGACGTAGAATAAACGTCGATCTGTGTCAGCACGTGGCATCAACCTCGAATTAGAGCAGCATTTTTTCGCTGCAAAATCGACGTGGAATCGATGTCGAACTCTTGACGCTCTGTGTCGCCGCAAAATCGGCGATGACTCCACGTGGATTTTAGGTCGAAAAAGTTCATCCATCTAATCCACCTGGATCCACGTGGATTCTACGTGGATTGAACGTGGGTGTTCCCATGGGGAACCGTCAGGCCCCAATTAACGACATGAAAAAAAAAGTATTAAATAATTTCCGGAAGAAAAGTTAAAAGAAAGGTGAGGGTTATTTTTTCAATTGTGCTTTTCTGAAGGGTCTTGTGTTGTTTGCATCGGGCTAACCTTTATTATGGTTATTATAAGGGTGATGAAAGAATGAAATCAAATCGCATCCTGAGACTAACTTTACTAAATTTTTAAAATGACAGCAAATGTGAATAGTTCATTCTGCTGCAAGAGCGAAAAGGCATGAATGACAGAGTAAACGAACTCTGAAAGTCGTAGCCCATGTGGGAGGTGTGTGGGGTGACTGCGGTGAGCTGGTGATGAGGAGGTCGGGAAGACCCGCAGGGAGAGCAAAGCTGGTGGCAAAGTGGACAGTGTGGACTGCACCACTGACACCTGGCAGAGTCACATTGCGTCACTGTAAACGCCGCGGGCGACATTAGAACAGCGAGAGATCGCCAAGTTGTTGAAGTGTCTTGATTAGGTCGGAGAGACTGTCAGAGAGCGCGAGAAAGGTGGTCGAGCTTGGGTTGTTGGGGGCGGCACTGACGATCGATATAACGGCCTGGATGGGGTCCCTCAGCGTTTTAGCTACCAACCCAATTCTGGACAGGATTTCTCGAATTTCTTGGAGAATCTGGCAAAAAACCAAAAAGCATTTTTGTGCAGCGGTACTAAATAAGTCAGGAAAAGTGGCGTTACAAATCGGCAACTTCGGCCCGGCACGCACGTTCTAAAAATTCTTGATTGTACTTCGTATTGTAGCCCAATGAGATTTGCATCTCGATAGGGATCTTAATACCACTATCACGTTCACGCCGACGACACGTGCGGAAGTGACGTCACAGGACCCGCTCAAAGATGGTGGCGCCGTGCCAGCCCCGCCGAGGCCCGTTTTGTTTTTCACTGTGCGCACCGGGTAAGTATTGTCTAAATTCGTTAAAATTTGGGCACAGCTAGGTTAAGACGTACCCTCACCAATTTCCGAACAAAAATGAGAATTCTTTTATTCTGACCTTTCTTAAAGCATTCTGATAGTCATGCTTATCCTGCAGTTTTCTCGAGGGGTGCCTCACTTCGTCCAGTCAGTGTACACCCCTGACTCCAGTCACAGCCTTGTCTCAGTCTAGTCACAGAAAAAGCCGGCATAAACTCGACAATTTGTCCCATTTGCGGCATTTTTGTAACGCACTTTGTCAGATTTTCAGTCTAATCAAAGTGGAGATTCTGTCTAGTCACCAGTCAGTGTACACCTCGTTTTGAAGTGAGGTACCCCTCGAGTTTTCTAGAATAAATATGCGAATACCTTCTTAATTTCTGGATTTTTGCCATTGGAAGTAAGGGCGGAAGACTGCATCCATAATGCGTTGAGGATGTCGGTATAATTGTCGAGGGCGGCATTGGCAGCGAACTGGGCGATTTTTGTTGCGACTTCGGTAAGAGAGGCCTGAGTGACATCGCCTCGCAGGAAAGATGCCTCGACCGCAACGACGGACGTTGCAAGGTCTGCGATGGCGGACCCATACTTTTTGGGAGCCGAGTTTAGCAAGCTTCGAAGAAGCGTTGTAGTTTGTCGGAGAACCTGGCCGAAAAACAATAAGAAATTAGCAGTAAAAAACAAAGCACTCTAAATAGTGATACAAATCGGCAACTCTGGCCCGGCACGAACATTTTAAACATTCTTGATAGATTTTTGAATTGTAACCCAATGTGATTTGAATCTCAGTCAGGATCTGAACATCATCGTCACCGAGGGGGGGAATTAACTTCCCATTTTGATTGTACAATATTTGAACTCATTCCAACATTTAGAGGCAAAAACGCTTGTGAGAAGGCAACAAGTGTGACAAATAAAGCAAAAAATTTCACATTCCAACTCACCTCAAACTCGTTGTACACTAAATCTTAAACCTTACCTCGATCATTACTTAAAGTCGACGAGACATGTAGGCTCATGCTAGTTCAGCATCCTGGCCAACGTAGGCACCCTAGTTATTATTTAAGGCTATTATTTAAGACTTCATAATTGTCCCTATTGCTACAGGCAGAAAACCCCATACTTCATGTCAAGAAATAACTAAAGAAGAGCAACAATACCAAACAACCGCTGTTCTACCCAAGAAACCATCATGGCAACTAGGTCCCAACTAGGTCAGCCACAAGGAGACATGGTCTAAGATTCGAACAATAATTACGCAACTGATAGGTCCAGTAGTGGAATGACCATATAGAAATGGTGGACTTAAACCTGACAGATGTAAATCAATCTAATCAGCACTACGAAAATAATGTCGCATTTATTTGAATCTCACTAAAAGACGGTTCCTATTAATTGAGTTCCGCAAACTGCCTAAAGTATGAGGCGACAACTCGGATAATCTGTATCCCTAAAGGCACAAAAAAATTCTAAAAACACAAAACCTTTTAAAAAAAGGAGAAAAAATTGCAAAAATTGAGCTTTAAATATGTAAAGTCCCGTAGGATACAATGAAACCTCTTCCCTTCCATAACGTTACAAGAAGTAGCCTCCTCGCGTCTTCTACGCGTCTTTTGCACTGGGACCTAACCCCAAACTCCGACGTTTTCCAATTCGCAAATAGACATTTTGATGGGTGTGACATATTGGACACGCTTACGTCAAGGCTATCTAAATTCAATTTGCACGTACCGCTACGACTTTTTCGTTGTAAGCAGCTTGAAAGATAAGTTCTTTGGCCAATGAATGGAGCCTGTTGATGGCGTCAGTTGAAGAGACCTGGGCAACAGCTGAAGCGATCTTGCGAAGACGGTCCGAGTCATTGAGGCCTGACTTGATCTCTGCCGGGGCCTTACTGACAGTCGATAAAATGGTCGGGAGGCCGATCGGCTCGTTTCTCACACTCAAAAGGAGGGTCTTCATTTCTTGCAGAACCTTGCCGAAAATCAAAAAAGTATGAGCGGTACACAAACAAACAGGCATGGTGTCCATACAAATCAACTTTTTTTTTCAGCCCGGCACGTGCATTTAGATCCTTCCTAGTTATTCTTTGGATTTGACTCCAATGTAACTCCAAACTCAGTCGAGGTGAAACCTCCTTCCCCCCCCCCCAAACGGGTGACGTGATATTTGCACGCCGCCTAAAACACGATTAAAATTAATCGAATTCCGCACACTGTCTAAAAAGTTGGATAACGACTCGGTCAATCCTGTATTTGTTTGAGTACACAAAATTTCCTAAACACAAAACTTTTCACAAAATAAATAAGGCAAAAAAAACAACAAACTTTGGTTTTTAATTTGATGAAATCATAAGAAATGCAAAGAAATCTCTTGCGTTCTAAAATCTTGTGTGCCAAAACATTACAAATGGTTTATCTCCTCGCGTCTACTACGCGTCTTTTGCGCTATGGCCGAACCCTAAACTCTAAAAATAACCACTTCGAAAAAAATTATTCTGCCGGGCGTGAAATATATGCCACCCTTAAGTCAAAGCAATCTTAACGAAATTCGCGCGTACCTTTGAGATTTCTCCAGTGTTGTTGGAAGGAGCAAGGTCGGAAAGTTGGTTGGCCAATACGGCCAGCCAGACGATGGCGTCAGTGGAAGAGACCTGGGCAACGGCTGTAGCGATCTCGGCAAGACTGGCCGGGTCAAAGGAGCCTGACTCGATCTCTGCCAGGGCCTCACTGACAGCCGATAAAATATCCAAGGCGCCGCTCGGGTTGTAGTCTGCGCCCTGGAGGAGAAGCTGAATTTCTTGCAGAACCTAGCCGAAAATCAAATAAGTATGAGCGGTACACAAACGAGCAGGCAAGGAGTCGATATAAATCGACTTTTTTTTCTGCCCGGCACGTGCATTTAGATCCTTCCTAATTATTCTTTGTATTGTACTCCAATGTTCCTCTAATCTCAGTCGAGGTCTAAATGTCACCACGTCTATGTCACGTGACATTTGCGCTCACATACTTACGCCCCATGGCCAACGTGTCGTTATAAATGGCGCTGCCACAATACTTTGTGTTCCTTGACGTATGGGTAAAGGTTTAGGACCACCACACTCCATACTTTATCGATTCCCACAGGAAAAGAGTTTCGCAGACTG
The DNA here is from genome assembly GCA_030522485.1 of Stenchaetothrips biformis. Taxonomy (NCBI): domain Eukaryota; kingdom Metazoa; phylum Arthropoda; class Insecta; order Thysanoptera; family Thripidae; genus Stenchaetothrips; species Stenchaetothrips biformis. The sequence continues at coordinate 3,238,031 of CM060086.1, forward strand.
CCCGTGATGTGGGCGTCTGCAGCGTGTCTTGTGCGCTGTAGCCGAACCTTCCACTTGAAACATTTTATATTGTCATCTAGGCATTCTAATGGTCTAAATTAATGCTCACCGTTGAAATTGCTGCAGTGTTGTTAGAGGAAACGAGGGACGAAAGTTGGTTGGCTAATTTAAAGAGGTTGACGGTAGCGTTGACGGCGGCATCGGCATTAGCATCGTTGCTGTTGATGTTGGCACTGGCGCTCAGGGCCTCCACGGTTAGGCTGAGGGTCTGGGCGTTGAGGTTGCTGTTTTCAGATCCGATAATCCTTGCATCGGCACAGATCGCCTGCCGGAAAAGTAACAGTATAACCCTTTCAAATAATTTTTTGAAATGTTTTTGAAATTTATACTAGGGGTAGGCGCTGTTTAGTTTGAGGCGTGTAGTACACTGCAAAACCTTCCGTGTTTTGTTACGGAAAATTGGGTACAGAAAAGGTACGGACCTTCCGTACTGGTTCTCTGTTGTCCCCATAAGGATCTCATTTAAACTGCTACAGAAAACATGTATACAGAGCCTCCGTGGTTGGGAAGGTTCGGACAGTCCAGGTAAAAAATTGACTAGACATTTTCCGTATAATTTCTGTACTTTTTTCTTTCAGTGTACAGGTGAGCGACTCGAGTAGGCAACAGCTGCCCTGCGATACACCTCGGCGCCGCGGGCTCGATAAACCGCCAGGGCCCTGGTATAGTAGAACTCGGATGTGCTTGGAAGTTTGATTTCACATCCATAGTTGTCCATTTTCATAGTCACGTCCAAAAACATCCACTCCTTTCCCGCCAAATCCATTTTCCTCCAACGACATTCACTGTCTTCTTATCCACATCAACTCACATCCAAAGACATCTGCTGCCTTCCGAGCGACTTCCACGCACGTCCGACGACGTCCAGCCGCATGCATTCTCATCCAACGACATCCACTCATCCACGAACGTCCAAAGACATCCACTGGCTTCCGAAGAACATCCACTCAAGTCCAACGACATCCACCCACCACCTAGCCACATCCATCCCCATCCATCGACATCCACTGTCCTCCCAGCTACATCCATTTTTATGCAACGACATCTAGTCCTCATCCACAAACGTCCAAACATTTCCACTGCCTTGAAGTTACAAACAGATGTTATTTCCTCACAGCGACTCTCTATCGCCATAAAAATGTCATATGTTTGGCTAGTGCGACCATGAGAGAAGGGCGCCCTGGAGAAGAAGCGGAGAGCCGCCCAGACACCGCATTGGCCGAAGGGGGACCAGCCACAGAGCGCAAATGAAGAGCTACAGTATTTCCGACGCGTCCGTTGGATTCACAAAGATTTTCTCTATAGAAAGAAACTTGTCCCAAAGCTTTAGGACCAACCGTTCCTGAACGCCAGCTCTGTGAACATGCGAAACGTGCTGCGGCGAATGCGCCGCCGTGGCTGGCTGCCTGATGGCTGGCCGGCGGCTGCCCCCACCATGCCGCCTCCCACCCGCCGCTGGGCGAGGGGAACCAGGAGAGGCACGGTGGGGGCAGCCGCCGGCCAGCCATCAGGCAGCCAGCCTCGGCGGCGCATCCGCCGCGGCACGTTTCGCATGTTCACAGAGCTGGCGTTCAGGAACGGTTGGTCCTAAAGCTTTGGGACAAGTTTCTGTCCATAGAGAAAATCTTTGTGAATCCAACGGACGCGTCGGAAATACTGTCGCTCTTCGTTTGCCCCCTTGCAGCTGGTCCCCCATCGGCCAATGCGGTGTCTGGGCGGCTCTCCGCTTCTTCTCCAGGGCGCCCTTCCCTCATGGTGCGACCTCATGACACGTCTTTTCACGCAAAGGATGAATTTTAAAACAGCATGGGAGAGACACGAGAGCGACATACGGAAATTATATCAATTGTTACAACTCACCTTATTTACACACAACTTTTACTCGCACGCCCACCTCCCTTGCTCCGCCACCAGGATCCGTTCATAGGGTAAAACCATGCCGGTTTTAGAAATGGCAGTGGTTTTGGGCGGGGAACACTCCAAGTAGTGTTTTTGGTGGAAAATAAGAAACCATTTAGTTGAAAATCGGAGTACGGTGCACATTTTGTGCAGGTTCCCAAAGAATACTTTCAGTCGACATAAAATTATGAATCTTAATCAAGTTAGTAACCATACTCTAGACTGTCCATGGGTGTAAGTAGAATAAAAAAATATTATTGAATTAAAAAGTTACAGAGCCGCAAAGTTTATGCAAGGTGTGAATGGACATGATGGACATTACAAAAACGGCCCTTTTAGCCTCCCTCCTGAGTCAGATCATTACTTTTAAACTCGATATTGAAAGGGGTCAAGCTAGTCTAAGGCCAAACATGATTTAGGAGTGCAGAAACTTAGTTCACTCTCATTATTTTACTCTGGGAAGGGTGTGGACACGAAAACGCCCTCTACGCGAGTAATCACCCAGATAGTGGGTCCAATGCAGAGGAGTGCATTTCCGTGTGAGCCGAGCCATCGGATATTGAATCGGACCAATAGCAGCACTCCTGGTCGCCTCTGTACAGCTTACACCAAAAACGCTGGCACCCATGAAAAAGTGCCTTCGAAAGAAAATCGTCTTTCTCTACAGCTAGAAGAGATCCAACAATTGCATTGCCGATGTTTTCGAACAAGGCCCTTTGCATCGGCCGGTCAGTCGGTGATTGTTGACCAGAGTGTCCCGCGCGCCTGCGTGAAGGCGCTGTTGTTTTCAAAATTTCTAACCTCAAATGTTCGTTACTCTTTGAATCGGAGTGAAAAAGGGCATTACAATACGTGCCAGTGCACATTTATTTGAGAATAAACATTCCCCAATGAAGTTCGACTGTGACTGTAAGTCCCTTTTCGAAAACAATTGCCGTAGAGCTGCTCCTTGTAGTGAGGTTATATTGTACATCTGAATCCAGACGAAACTATCTAGACACGGAGGTGGTGCACTTTTCTAACCTCAAAGAATTTGAAAATTGGTGAAACGAATTATTTTACTGCATGTTTCTGCGAATAACTTGACCTTCATGTATTATGAAACTGTCATAAATGTCTTTTTTTTTTTTTTGACAAAAATTGACACGCAGCTATTCTTGTACGTAAGTTTTAGTTTTATTGATAATGGTCTACCAAACATAAACAGAACTCCACTCAACGCAGACCTAGCCTCCGCTTTATTAGTTAAACCAGAACATAAATTTGAAATGAACTTCGTTACTACGAGGATTTCTTGAAATCGTTTTTTTTTTTTGTTTGGTTGATGATTCTTTCTTGTTACGTGTCGAAATTGAATATAAAAGGTGCACTTTACAGCCAAAGAAACACTCTTTTGATTCTTATTAGCTTCAACTACACTGCCGTTCAAAATTAGCGGCCCCTTGCCCACGGCGCTGTTTCTATGTTTTTCTGGGTAGGATGCTGAAATTTGGCAGGTAGGTGCCCCCGTTGCTCTTCTTCAGCCCTAGCAAGTGTGCAGTCCGTGCGTCCCCCTCAACGGCCTGTGCAACCCCTTCATTGCTTAAGGGTGTAAAAACTGAGAGAAACGAAACGTGGTGAAATGTTTGACTTTAAATGATCGGAAACGTGAAATGTGTCGTGTACTGACTCAAATGAGTCTCCCCTTCACAATCGTGCAAGCGGAATCGCAATCAGACAAACCCACCCCTGCCCACAGTCACCCCCACCCCCTCGAGGGAGTTGTTTTCAAAAATGTTTAAAACCAGCAGCAAACGATTCAGTGGCCTCTCCTGTACACGGTGCAATTTATTTTTTTTTTAATCCGACCACCCCGGGCCGTACCAACCCTTCGGAGGACCCACCCCTTTTTGAATTTGTGTCGTTTGAGTCCCAAAGAGATTGAATTCTGGCCCCAATTTTCATTGGGACTCACGTTGAGTGGGCACTAACACATCCCCACATCCCCGTCAAAAATTTAGGTGCAGGAAATTTTCATCCACCGTTATAGGGGTGGCCACCCCCTATCGCCATCTGCTCGCCCGGGAAGGGAAGGAAAGGCGCTCAAGGGTGGTCTCGGTCGAAAAGACACGGCTGAACCTTTCCTGAAATTTTGGAGTCGATCCGGTGCATCGTCAACCCCCCAGGACGTCAAAACTGTCGAAAACAGCCCCTATGTTCATCCCTTGTCAACGCCGAACTTGGGTTTGGTAGCGGCCAAACTCCAACTGTTCCATCTCGGCACATCCCTTTTCTGCAAGCCCCTTAACTTTCAGACCGCTGCGGCAACGCCCGCGCCCATGCGAACGACGCAAAGGCAGTCATGCAGTCGGGCCTCTCGCCTTGACAGCGCCTCGCGCCGGTGAGTCAGGCAACCCATCACACAGGCCGCGCAGGTGAGCCAACGCACTGGAGTCGTGCTCGCGCGCCAGGTCGGTGTTTTTTCAACGCAGGCAGTCCATCAGCACTGTGCAATTGACGCCTGCGCTCCCCATGCATCTTTGCGGTGCAGCTGGACTGCCTGCGTTGAAAAAACACCGACCTGGCGCGCGAGCACGACTCCAGTGCGTTGGCTCACCTGCGCGGCCTGTGTGATGGGTTGCCTGACTCACCGGCGCGAGGCGCTGTCAAGGCGAGAGGCCCGAATGCATCACTGCCTTTGCGTCGTTCGCATGGGCGCGGGCGTTGCCGCAGCGGTCTGAAAGTTAAGGGGCTTGCAGGGAAGGGATGTGCCGAGATGGGACACTTGGAGTTTGGCCGCTACCAAACCTAAGTTCGGCGTTGACAAGGGATGAACATAGGGGCTGTTTTCGCTGGTTTCGACAGTTTTGACGTCCTGGGGGGTTAACGATGCACCGGATCGACTCCAAAATTTTAGGAATGGTTCAGCCGTGTCTTTTAGACCGAGACTAACCTTGAGCGCCTTTCCTTCCCCTTCCGGGCGAGCAGATGGCGATAGGGGGTGGCCACCCCTATAACGGTCGATGAAAATTTCCTGCACCTGATTTTTTGACGGGGATGTGTTAGTGCCCACTCAAAGTGAGTCCCAATGAAAATTGGCGTCAGAATTCAATCTCTTTGGGACCCAAACGACCCAAATTCAAAAAGGGGTGGGTCCTCCGAAGGGTTGGTACGGCCCGGGGTGGTCGGAATCGAAAAAAAACCTTGCACCGTGTACAGGGGAGGCCACTGAATCGTTTGCTGCCGGTTTTTAACATTTTTGAAAACAACCCCCTCGAGGGGCTGGGGGTTACTGTGGACAGGGCTGGGTTTGTCCGATTGCAATTCCGCTTGCATGGTTGTGAAGAGGAGACTCATTTGAGTCGGTACACGACACATTTCACGTTCTCGATCATTTAAAGTCAAACATTTCACCACGTTTTTCTCAGTTTTTACACCTTTAAGCAACGAAGGGGTTGCACAGGCCGTTGAGGGGGACGCACGGACTGCACACTTGGGAGGGCTGAAGAAGAGCAACGGGGGCACCTACCTGCCAAATTTCAGCATCCTACCTCGAAAAACATAGAAACAGCGCCGTGGGCAATAAAGGGGCCGCTAATTTTGAACGGCAGTGTATTATCGTATTAGTGGCTGAGCGAAAGCGAAGCCAGTTACTCGAATGGTGTTGAAAAATTTTGTCTGTCTGTCCGGACTACTCTTCCTGAACGGCTCGGTCGATCTGGCTGAAATTTTGCACGGTCACTAGGTGTGTTCTTTGCTCGCCACACACCACAGCCTTCTAACTCAATCCATTCAGTCATATAAACAAGAAAACACTCAAAAAACGGAAGAAAAATACAACTTTTTCTGATTGCACGTTCTAAACACAGTTTATATCGTCCTGAATATTGTCAAGGTTTCTGATGATGAAAATGAGATCCGTTTTGACCCTTAGGGAGGACCATAACTCAATGCTGCCTCGACACTTGTCTGCGCATTTTTGGCTAAAAAAGTCTGCCAAAGGCAGGCTGGTGCCAGATTTATCGGTATTATTAGAGTATTATTAATGTCGTTTACGGAGTTTCAGTTAGGCGCCACTTGCTGCAGCCAATATTTTTCTTTCGGGACTCGTCGCCTTATACCCAGTGCAGAATAGCCCAGCTTTTATGCCTAATACTCGCAAACGTCGTACTATTTTAGAGTAAAATGCAGAAAAGATTGTAGCATTCTACATTCAACACCATCGTAAAACGAAGAAGACAACTCCTCGAAGTGTTACCTCTCCGGTTACCTTGTGACTCACTAAGAGGGCGACGGCGGCCGCCACTACACAGAAGTTCATCTTTGCTCTGCTTTTCAGTGGGACTGAGTGGAAGTGCTCGGAGAATGGGCCTTTTATCGTAAGGGGCAATACGTCGCTCGGCGGGATTTTGAACTGTCGAGATAAGAGTTGTTGGCCCAGTAACTACACTGGGGTTGTAAAGTTTTGCCTGTGTTTGTGTGTGTGTGTGTCCACAACACTCCTCCAAAACAGTAAGGGCGATCGAAGCGAGATTTTGCATGAGTGTTACATATGTCCTTTGCTCGCCACACGCCAAAAGTCAGCTCTCTATCTCAACGTTTTCAGTCGTTCCAGTGAAACATCCCAAGAAGAAACGAAAGAAAAGTGCAAGTTTTTGTTGATTTTACATTTTTACATAGTTTCGTATTGTTATTAGTGCAACATATCGTAGCAGACGAATGTTGGCGCGTTAGCAGTAATACCGTCCCCGGGCCGCACTTTTAATGGGCAATTAATGAGGTAATTAACGATTATTAATGAGGTCATAAATGCCAATTAAAACGGTGTTAATTGATTAGGGTGCGATGATTTAAGATCGTGCCCCCCTCCCTATTGTCTCTACCCCCTATGCACTCCCCCCACCCCTCGCTCCCCCCACTCTGCGTCGCCCTCGTGAGAGCTACAACGTCAAGCCGTCGGCGGTCGCGGGCAAGGCCCGCAGTTCCTTGCCATTCAATAGATTGAGCACGATGTGCAGCGGTTGAGATGTCCTGGCGACGGTTGCTGCCTGAATGAGCCCGTCCCGTTCCCATGCCGGGGACTTCAGAGTGATAGCCAAGGGGCAGGTTCACCCAGAAAAATCTGTTCTTGAATCAAGCACAATTGACTTGATTCAAGCCTCAAATGTTCTCACTCCCAGCAAGTTCTAAATGCACTAAGATCAATGCTCAAATGTTCTCAAAATTGAGGGTCTAATATCAATGCCCGCCGATGTTGCATCAATGCCGCGATCAATGCTCAAATTTGCGTTGTTTTGATGGAAATGCGCGTGATTTGAGAAAATTTGTCACTCAGATCTACGCCTAGAATGTTCTTAATTTCCGTGTACTTGTTTTAGCGAAAAAAATAGTCCGAGAACCTGCTTTCTTAATTTGAGAAAATGTTCTTGCTGGAGCCTAGACCACAAATGAGCTTGCTTTGAGTATCAAGTTGGATCAATGCTAGGCAGATGGGCTTGAAAAGAGGTGACGCATATGCCGTGTCAACGGACGCCGCATCATCTCCCCGTTCCCTCAGTTGTCACGGTAGCTCAGTTGGATCCGTGCCTGGAGGCTGGATGGTAAGCCGGGTTCGGCGGGGGTTCGACTCCCGGCGAGGCGTAACCAGTTTTCCCTCGCACAATCCTTTGGGTTGGCAGGAGAATGGACTGAGGGTATTAAATACCAGCGGGAAAGACGGATCGCTGAGGTGACAATTTTACCGTTTTTATCCATTTTTGAAAATCACTGCTATGTGTACGAGACAGACGGATTCTGTGCTCTGACCTGCCCAGGCGACGGCCGACAACTAGTCGGCCGGTCGGGACGCTTTAGTCGTGCGAGGGATGCAGCATGCTCACGTATAGGCGCCGAGGCTGCATTGGCCCGACTTTGAATCCCGTCGGTCTAAATTACTGTCTAGAGGCTTTTTAAGTATTGAGCCGCCCAATGACTTGGTGGCCATTGCGTTTTAAGGACCCACCACCCCCAAAAAAAGTTAAAAAAATAAAAAAAATAGACGATTGAAAGGATAGCTCCAGGTTGGGTTCGAACCCTCAACCTTCCGTGCGACCTCATGCCGCGCTGCCATCTACGCCACATTTTTTTTTGTATCACGATGCCGGTAGTCGAACCTCAGATTCTGGCTCTTCGACCCGCCACGCTACCAACTGCGCTACGCGGACGATGTGTATCCGGCCACGACATGCTGGATGTGCGTTGGCCTGTTCCGCCGGATTAAACCGGTGCGGGGCGAAGGTGGCACGCATGGTATCGTGGCACGCATGGCCGTCCTCGGAATGACCGGTGGCCGAGGGGCTAAGAGAGTAGAGCGGTGGCCTTAACGCGCCGGTTCTAATACCCCGGCAGTGCACTAAAATTTTAAAATGTCGGAACACTGCACAACGCCTTTCTACAATGTACTGGTCTTGAAACAGTGTTCTTCATTCGCCGGCATAATCAAGAGCATTTGGGACTTATGTTGAGAACAAAAATCAAGTACAACGATCAAGTCCGGAGCTGGTCTCAATTCAAGAACGGATTTCCCTGGGTGTTGTTATTTTAATAGTTTTCTGCTTTTCATGTTGAACTTATCATAACGAAGAGTATTCTAAGAAACGAAAAAGAAAATAAGGCAAGAATCGAACCAAGATTCTATCATTAAGGACGCACGTGACCAATGCGCTGCCAAGGCGCTACTTCTGAGCTACGTGGTAGATTGGAAAGGCATGGTCACTTGGAGTCGAAACGAAATGACTGCAGCGCCGGGATTAAAAGATAGGCTTAGAGCCAAAAACTGAGACAAAAAATTATTTTATCGCAGTGGTTTTAAACCCTAGTCCAACGAAGCGCGAGATGGGACCGGTACAACTTCGCCACGGCATATGATGTGACAGGGCCTCTTCGGCTGCTCACAGGTTCCGCGTTTTAACTTCCACTTAGTTTCTTCAAGGGCAAGAGCAAGCGTCTATGTGTGGTATGTGTTGGCACTGTGACTATCAAGATCGCAATCCAGCTCAAAAGTGGGCGTCCGATGCTCGTCGCCTCCTAAAACAATGATCACTTTTCGTGTTCAACATGGAGTCCAGACTGAAAAGTGAGAATAACACGATCTTATGATCGGTCTTAAATAACTTCGGATAAAAAAAATTGGATTGAATCGAGTAAATTATGATCAAAACATTTAAATAGAAATTTCAGGATTGCCACAAAAATTCCTTTCTCTGGGTGAGCACTATCACGTGGTGCACTACTCATTTCCTCAACAAACCTTTTGTCAGCTTGCCATGAAACTTTTTCTGTCTGTCGGTCTATCTGTCTGTCTGTATGTCAGTCTGTGTGTCCGCTTTACTCCTCCCAAACCAAACGGCTTGGCCGATCAAAGCGAGATTTGGAAGGGTTGTTAGGTATGCCCTCGGCTCGCCACACGTAAAAATTCAGCGTTCCATCTTAAATCATTTGGTCGTACCAACAAAAAAAAAACCTCCGGACCAATGTTGAAAAGAATTCATAACATTTTGTCAATCATTGAAGCGTTACTACCTTTCAACTGTTATTTCAGTTAAACCGTTCACGGAGAAAACCTTACAAACTATTTCGGGCCTTACAAAGAAAAGTAGTTTGTATAACAAAGTATTTTGAGCATACATAAGCTTACGAAGAAAATACTTCGTAATTTACAAACTATTTCTTCGTATAACAAAGTATTTTTGTTTGTTATATGTATGCTCAAAATACTTCGTAAGGTTTTAAGAGTGTTTGTTTTTTTTGGGGAGCGTTCATTACTTACGTAAGGACGATTTGGGGGTTTTTTGACCCCCCAGTACCCCCATGTAAGGCTTTGTACACTCTCAGACTGTTATTGACTTTTTATCCTTTGGTAAAGAGTTTTTTAAACAGCAATAAAACGTACTATTTCCTCAATACGTATGGAAGATTTTGTTCATTATATTGACTTAAAGTCAGTTTGCTATTGACAAAGAGTCAATACGCAATTGACTTAAAAAAAAAGTCATTAATTGATGACAATTTAGTCCTTATAGTGAACAATATTGTACATGGTTACAAAGGAAATACTACATATTATTGCTGTTAAAAAAACTAAGTAAGGAAAGGATAAAAAGTCAATAATTGAGAGAAAAAAGTCGATACGAGTCTGAGAGTGTAAGTTTTTGAGACCTCCCCCCCCCTCTTTACGTAAGAGTTTCGCTGGAAGTACCCCTTTAACCGCCGAAACGCGTTTTCACCGTTTCTGATACGCTTTGTGCATCAAAGAAGATAGAAAAGCGGTCTAGGAGGCTGAAATAAATCAAGTGTAGAGAAATTACACTGCCAAGCCGTGCAACGCCGAGCCACGCTGTCACCGGCGGCGCGTCCACAATCGAGCCGCGCCGCGCACGGCGGGCGATGGTGGCAGGTGGCGCGCAGTGAATTTCAGCCGCGCCGCGACACTAAATTGGACGTAACTTTGGCACTACGTGGCCGAATCGAAAAAACAAGGTGACTTTTCGATACTACTTAAAATTTCCTATTCGATGGTGACAACGGAAGTGCCTTCGCACTCGCGAAACATGTTTAAAATCAATCGATTGCCGGCAGGCAGGGCGGAACAACAAATTTACATTTTGATAAGCTTAAAGGACAGTCTTCCCGTACTCCTAGGCGAAAACTCCTCCTTGCACGCTTTGATGAGAACCTCTTAAAGGCAAACCAACACATTTGGGTCGAATCTGAGCTAATTTACTGTCGCTTTTACGGAATCAAACAAAACATTGCAAAAAAGTCAGTATAGTAAACTTTGGACTCTTTTCAGCGATCGCCTATGGGCCGGATCGAATGCCTCTCCGCGTGAAATCCTTCTATTGAGTCCCTAGAACCGCAGGGAAAAAAAACCCACCCGAATATCAAACATCTAACCCCTTTTCTAGCGTTTGAAAGTCGGAAATACGTGAAAACGGGAGAGTTCGTGCTGCGGGTTGCCTACTCGGACCTCCCGTAAGGCGCCACGCTATTTTCGGAAGGCTATAAAAAATTTCCTCAGGGAAATTTGGATTGCCTCTTCTGGCAAAATCCTTCATTTAGGCCCTAACTATCGAAAAATTGCATAGGCATCGCGTGAACAAAAAGTGCAGTTTGGTTTGACTAAGCCCGGGCACTAAGCCGTCCAGCCAGCGGCCGCTCGGTTCGCGTCGCAGGCAGCCGTAGCGACGACAAAAATGCACAAAGCGGCGCGTGAAATACCCATTTTGGCGCGTTTAGGAAACCTTATATAAGGGTTGCTCTAGACCCTCCCCTCCCACCCCACCCACGTAAGGCCACCGTAACGATTGTTCGACCCCCCCCCACCCCCCCAAGACCCTTACGTAATTAATGAACGCTCCCTTGCTAAAAACGTAACCTCCTGATTCAGGGCGCGATATCAAATCGATTGGTAGCAGGTAGGTCGAGCAAATCGTCGTTGGAAGGACGTGGAATGCCCCAAATGGGCGAAATGGAGCAAAGCCGCGAAAATCACGCAGCCGCGCGACTCCGCTTCAGACTCCTTTCTCCCCTCCTAGCGCCCGGCGGGGGCAAAGGTATTTTCCGCTCTTCCTTGCACGCACTACTGCCGGCAACTTTTGGTGGCCGTAGGACATGCTTGGGCGGTCACCTTGTGCGAAAAAATGTCGAAAAACATTTTTTCCTGTACAAGTACCTAAAATAAATGCACTTTGAGGGTTTCGCGGGTATGTGAATGGGGCCCAACATTCTCCCATGCATGGAAACTTATCCTTTGGGTCAAGCTGATACCAACCACACGAGAAACCTCTTCCCTGATTGTCTGGTGACTGTTACTGGGCGCGAAAATGGTATAAAACACCAGAAACGCTCGGTTTTGCGGGTCATGAAGATACCGGGCTAAAGTTGGCCAGTAAAATTTCCTGGCCAGGAAAACAACTTTTTTCCGACCATATAAAAATGCGTCCCATGGCCTCGGGAACAACATATCGAGAGATGGCGGAAACAAATTTGCAAAATTTACTTTGACTCTGGACTTGAAAAATATTTCTTAGCCAGGAAAATTTTACCTTTTCGCCATCATATTAAAATGCGTCCCATGGCCTCAGGAACAACATATCGAGAGATGGCGGAAACTAATTTTCAAAATTTAGCCGGGAAATTTTTACTTTTTCGCCATCATATTAAAATGCGTCCCATGGCCTCAGGAACAACATAGTGTTAGGGGTGCCCGACTATAGCCAGTGACACGAGCTGCATTGTCAGCAGTGTCGCGGGCAGCGGTGGCTCCGCTAACACTCGCGTCAGTCACGAACCCGCCGTCGACCGCGACGGACACCGCGTGACCGATTATGTTAAGAGTCCAATTTGTGAACTAACCTGTGAACTGTGAACACCAAGAATATAAGAACAGGACCAATCCACCGAGTTTCACCATAAAACCAAACCCCCGAATACCCCCCCGTAACAATAGCGAGAGATGGCGGAAACAAATTTGCAAAATTTACTTCAACTCTGGGCTTAGAAATATTTCCTAGCCAGGGAAATTTTACTTTTTCGCCATCATATAAAAATGCGTCCCATGGCGTCAACAACATATCGAGAGATGGCGGAAACAAATTTGCCAAATTTACTTTGACTCTGGACTTAAAAATTTTTCCTTCACCAGGAAAATTTTACTTTTTCGCCATCATATAAAAATGCGTCCCATGGCGTCAACAACATATCGAGAGATGGCGGAAACAAATTTGCCAAATTTACTTTGACTCTGAACTTAAAAATTTCTCCTTGACCAGGAAAATTTTACCTTTTCGCCATCATATAAAAATGCGTCCCATGGCCTCAGGAACAACATATCGAGAGATGGCGGAAACAAATTTGCCAAATTTACTTTGACTCTGGACTTAAAAATTTTTCCTTCACCAGGAAAATTTTACCTTTTCGCCATCATATAAAAATGCGTCCCATGGCCTCAGGAACAACATATCGAGAGATGGCGGAAACTAATTTTCAAAATTTAGCCAGGAAATTTTTACTTTTTCGCCATCATTTAAAAATGCGTTCCATGGCCTCGGGAACAACATTTTGTAAGGTTTATTGTCAGTGTTAGGTGGTAGCGCCGATACCGGTCGGCGCTCTGCTGTCGCGGTGCCGAGTCCCAGCCTAGCATTGTTCGTCAGCCATAGTCGTTCTTCAGTCCGCTTTCCTGTGTTCCCTCCCAAATCTTTACATCAGAAGTGGGATTCGACCGTCACGGACCGCCATCAGGATGACGGAGGACGACGTGAAGACCGGATGGAGGCGATCCTGGAGAACTGGGCGCGCACCCCACGCGTACCCGACCTGGCGCTAGGAGTGTTCCAGGTCATCGCGCGCAAGGCGTTCATGGTTGGCCTTCACAACTCTGACGTGCGTCACCAGCTGCGCCTGCGCCACCCCGCCTCTTTCAACGAGGCCCTCACGGGCGCGCTGCACATCGAGGCTGTCGAGGAGCAGGAGGCCCCGTCAAGTAAGCGGCTTCGGCTGCAAGTGTCCCAGGTTGCTGCCACCCCGTCGGCGACTGCTGCCGGCCAAGACGCCGACGGTCAGGATGGCGAGGGCGACTGCTGCGCCGACGCAGACGTACGGTGCGTGGCGTCCGAGACTGCTGCGGGCCCCTCGACCTGCAAATGAAAGAGCTGGCCGGCCACATGGCCGCGCTGGCCCGCTCCCTGGACGCCAGCAGCCAGGGCCCGGGTCGTGCAAGGCCGTCGCGGGACCGCGACGACCGCTGTTTTGAGTGCAAGCAGCCCGGACATAATGCACGTGACTGCCCTGCCCGAAAAGCCCGTGATCGTCGTGGGGGCGACCGCCGCGTGAGGGAAGACCGTCGCGGCCGCGACCACCGCCGCAACCGCAGCAGCAGCGGGCTGCGCAACAACACCACCAACAATCGAGGTTCAGGAAACGGCCAGTAGCCGCACCGGTGGGCTCGGTTGCGGCTACCTCCTCGACCCTATGTGCCCCGCCTCATCCGGCGCCAAGCGCACGGGCCACACCCGACGCCCCAGCAGGTATCGTGGCACTTGGACCAATCTACGGCGTCCACTGTCTCATTGTTTATGATGTGGGTGCTGTTGTGACCATTGTCAAGAAGAGTTTACTTGGCGCCTGCACTGCAAGCCGCCCCTGCGCCCCTCAGCCCTGCACGTGCGCTGCGCAGTTGTCGGCTCCTGCGCTGATTCCAGCGCTCTCCTTGGCCCCCGCACTGCCTCCGTGACCCTCGACGGCAACCCCTGCTCGATGCCTGTCTTCAAGGGAGATATCTACGACGACTGCTTGCTCGGCGCCGACTTAATTGCTGCCCACGTGAAGGTCTTCAGCACGGACGACGACCGCATCTAGCTGCGGTGTGGACGCTAACGCTGAAAACCTTACGAAGTATTTTGAGCATGCATAATACAAACTTATTTACTTTGTTATACGAAGAAATAGTTCGTAGTTTACAAACTATTTTCTTTGTAAGGTTACGTATGCTCATAATACTTTGTTATATGAAGCTTCTTTACTTCGTTTGGCTTAAATAGTTTGTAATGTTTTCAGAGTGCTGGGTGCGCATGACTCGTGTCACCAAGCCGCTTGCAGTGCACCCCGTCTGCGTCCGTGTCGTGGCCAAGCAGGGGGCGGGCCGTTACGTGGCCGTGGCGGCTAAGTGCGGCGAGTTGAAACCACGGAGTGTTGCCGGTGCTTCCACTCCCTTCCGCTCTCACGGACCCGAGGCCGGCGGGGGTGGGCTTCCGCAACCTGCCGCTGGCGTTGCACCCCTGAACCTAGTCGGACTGGCAGTCGGGGATTGGAGCGTGCCCCCGCAACGAACTACAAAGGGAATGGAAAATCTTTTGGTCGATGTCCGCAGCGTGGCAGGTAAGGAGAATGAGTTGCGCCCTGCCCACTTGCCCTCAGGTCTTGAACAGGAAAACGCCATGCTTGTGGGAGAAGACGGCTCGCTGGTGGTACGCGTGAACAAGAGCCAGCCCCCTTGCACTCTCCGTTGTGGCCGCTGCCTCCTCAAGCTCGACATCTACAGCCCGGCCCCTGTAAGCGCCGTCGCCGAGGCCCTTCCTTGCGAGCGTTTGCCTGGAGAGCTTATCAAGCCCCTTGAAGAGCTACTACTCGCGCGGTGTGCGGAGAACTTGGTGGCCGAGCAGCTTGGGCAGGAACGAGGGCTAGTGCGTGAGTTCCAGGACGTGTTTTCCATCACCGGCGACTGTCCGCTGGTCCAGCCCATCATCGACACGGGCGACGCCGTGCCTATCAAGCAGCGCCCCCGTCGCCTGGACTTCACCAAACAGGAGCAGGCCGACAAGAGCATCGCTGACATGCTGCGCAAAGGAGTGATCCGCCCATCTTACTCCTCTTGGGCCTTGCCGGTCGTCCTCCTTACCAAAAAGGATTGGTCAATTCGGTTTGCAATTGACTTCCGCAAATTGAACGCAGTAACACGAAATGACGCATACCCTTTGCCGCGCAAAGGCGAGACGCTTGATTCGCTCCGCGGCTCTCGCTGGTTTAGCTCCCTGGATCTGCGTTGCGGGTATACCCGTGACTTATTTTGGACCCGAGCAAATTTGAGCGAAGGTCGATGGACATCCAAGCAAAACCGAGCAAGTGCGGAGCAACTCCGAGCAACTTCGAGCAAAGACCGACCAAGTACCGAGCAAGAACCGAGCAACTCCGAGACAATTTCCTGTCGAGCATCGCAGCCGAGGAACGGCACCAGTCCACACGAAAAGGCCATCCCAGGCCCAGGAAATAGTCCGACATGCATCGACCTGTATATTTTTGGAAAAGGGAGATCATGAGCCATACGAACAGATATGTTCAAGTCCTATACAGCATCTCTGGACTTCTTACGTGTCCCCGACAGACCGCCTCCGCCCTGGCTTCTAGCCCACTGCTCACTGTTCCTGATAAAGCTGTAATTTTACGAAAAAAGTCCCGTTAATTTTGCAACACAACCTGGTTGTAAAATAACAAAGACTTTTGTAAATTTTTTGAAATCTTTTATTGAATGACTCTACTTGTTAAGCTTGTCTCATGTGGAAGAGGGAAAAAAACATACAATTTTTACGAGTTTTGTTGTAAATTTCACAATTTTCTTGTTAAATAACGAATAAATCTGTGTTAATTCTTGTTTACGTTCGCCTTGTGTTGCAAAAATAACTGCAGCCCAAAAGGCATTCGCTCAAACTCGTACAAGCAGGGTGTGGCAACGGCCTGGGGAGCGCGTGAAGCCATGCTCGAGCGAGGTACAGTAGAAACGGCAGTAGTAAAGGGGGGGTATTCTGACATGCGCCATTTTGGGGGTACATTCTGACATGCCGCCATCTTGGGCGGGCGTAACCTAAGTCATGACCTTGAGCGGGGGTAACCTAACCCAGCCTAACTCAAGGGGTGCATTCTGACATGCCGCCATCTTGGGCGGGCCTAACCCAAACCTAACCCGTGGGACATTCAGACATCTTGAGCGGGCCTAACCCAACCTAAGTTGGGTCGGACATTCTGACATCTTGGGCGGGCCTAACCCAGCCACCCCTAACCTACCCCTAAACTCATCCACCGCTAACCTACCCCTAAATTCATCCACCCCTCAGCTAACCCAACCTATTATTTTTTCTGTCGCCTGCTTTTCCGAGCCTAACCTAAGTCCGCCGCGCCCGGGGACCGCCCGGGAATGCCGCGCCGAGTCCGAGAACGCGTTTGAATTTTCGCGCCGTAGCGAAGCGATGTTGCCGCGCCGTCCGCGCTCCGCGCGCTGAGTGCGCCATCTAGCGGCAGACGACGTAACCACGTCGCCACACGGGGACGGCCTTTGTCGCCAACAGGTGTTACATCATGCTGCCGGCGGGCGAGCGAGGCTCCCACCACGACGAGGATGACCTTGCCGTGCCGGGGGAACCCCCTGTACTGCACCGCAACACATACAAAGTTTAATTCACATGTTCTCATTCAAAAATTTGCGCGAGGAAGTGGCGCGAGGAAGTGGCGCGCGCAGCCCTTCCGCTCACCGCCCCTCCCCCTTCTCGACTCCGTGCGCGTGGAGTCGAGAAGGTTCGCTGAGCGTCAGTCAGTAGTGGGTTGTCCTGCAGTGCGTGTGTGCGTCTCGTCGTGTATCAACATGAGTGATAAAGAGGACGCCGTTTCCATCTGCCTAGATGTGTCCGGAGCTCTGTTTGAAGGGCTTGACGACGATGAAGAGATGATGATGTTGGATCAAGTAAGTTTTCTCTTTTGCCGTGTAAATCGTTTGTGTGCGACGCAGCCTAGTCCAGGCCACCACGCGGCGCCGCCATCGCACGCCAAGTCCTTTTGTTCTCCTGTTCACTTGAATTGGAGTCTTTCATTAAAGTCAGCGCTGTGATTTTCACATCGAAATCCGCATTTCGGTGTGCAATGAGCGTTACGTGTCGATGGCGGCGCCGCGTGGTGGCCTAACCTCGCTGGCGTCACTGTTGCGTCATCCATTTCACCTCTCATCTCATCATTTACGTTTTCAGAACTTTCATTTGCGACTTTATGTATCGATGGCTAAGTTTAGCGTGACTTAGTGAATCGATACACAGTGAGTATATTCCGATTTTATCACGATTTTGGCTTTGTGGCGTGTGCCTTGCGTGCGTGTGTGCATGCGTGTGTGTGAGCATGTCGAGTCCTGTCTTGCTTGGCCGTGTCATGGCCCTGCAGCAGCACTTGTTGCTTTTGTTTACATCCTCTTCTTTCGTCTGTCGTTCGCGTGTGTACTCTTTGTTGCACAAGTGCTTAGTGCTTTGCCCCTTTCGCTTGCGAGTTGTTTCTCTCGCACTCCCTTCCCAGGGTCCACCGTACTCAGAACCCCGTTGGGTTGCCTACCTCCAGGCGTGCTGGCCTGTCGCGCGAAGCCAACACGAAGGGGCTGCGCTGGGAGTTTATTTTGCGTAAGTCGGGGCGTGCTGATGTTACGTCTCGTTGCGCTCTCGTCTCAAGAGGTATTCGCACTGTTAAAACGTTTTGCTTTTTTCTCTCATGAAAAACAAAGTAATACGGTTCGAATATCTCACCATTATAACCTTGCTCATTTATCGCGTCTTTTTTAATTGAACAATAAAAAATTAATAAAGCAAAGAGATAAGTGAGGAAGGTTAGTCGATTTTTAAATTGTGTCATGCGTCTTACGTCGTTTTGTGTGTTTTCAGCCTCGAGTTCTATCCCCGTCCCCCATCGTCACCCCCAGTCCGTCGTCCACACCCTGTGTGGAGCGAATGGAAGGGCAACCATGTGCCCCACCCTCTCCGCTGCCTGTGACTCCGCCAAGTCGTTGCAGGATGTCACCCTCATCTTCCTCACCTGAAATTCTGATGGTGTTCGGGCGTCCATCAACTGATGTATGTTAATGCGATTATGACTAGGTCTCTTTTGGTTCTATGCAATCTAGATTAATTCAGGATTTTTTTCAGACCATCAGGCGAAGACTGGCCCCTTCCGAGGGCCCCTCTTCGTACAACTGCCCCTCCCCCATCCCCCTTTCCCCTTCTTTCCGTCGCCTCCCCCTTACCCCTCCTCCACGCCCCTCCCCCACCAAGGGGCTGCACGGCGTGCTGTACCCGGGCGTCAGTGCATCTGCTCTCAGGGGTGCACTTGAGGACCTCCTCAAGAGGCACCCCGAGCGTCGCCACCCCTCGGGTACAGCACCCTGTACCCCTCCCCCCATCCCTGCCACAACTCCTTCCCCTACCCCTTCCTCCACCCCTGCCTCCTCCACCCGTGTCTCCTCCGACCCTGCCTCCTCAACCCCTTCCTCCGCCACTTCCTCTGCCACTTCCTCCACCCCTGCCTCCTCCACCCGTGTCTCCTCCGACCCTTCCTCTGCCACTTCCTCCAACCCTTCTCCATCCTCTTCCTCCACACCTTCCTCCACCCCTGCCCGCTCCATTCCATCACTGATGGTAGCTCCCGTGCCACGTCCTCGGGTGGTAAGTTCGTGGTATTATGTACGTTGCCCTCTTGTACATGTTTGTACGTCACTAATGTTATCCCCTTTCTTTTGTTTCAGAGTGCATTTCGTCGTCTGGGAGAACGCGCCCCGTCCGGCGACGCCCCCACCCCTCCCCCACGCCCCCTCATGGGGATCGCACTCTCACCCCCACCTCTGATGAGAGAAGAGGCTCCCATGCCCCGCCCGCGCATGGCACACCATTGCCCTGCCCCTCGTCCTCTCTTGCGTGCTCCCATGCCCCGCCCTGCCCCTCGACCTCTCTTGGGTGCTCCCATGCCCCGCCCGCGCATGGCACAGGCACACCCTTGCCCTGCCCCTCAACCTCTCTTGGGTGCTCCCATGCCCCGCCCGCGCATGGCACAGGCACACCCTTGCCCTGCCCCTCAACCTCTCTTGGGTGCTCGCATGCACTGCCCGCGCATGGCGCGCCCTTATCTTGCCCCTCACCCTCACATGTGCATTTTCACCCCCCGCCCCACCCCCTCCCCCGCCCCCCGTTCAATGGAGGCTATTCTAGCCTCCCTTCCCCCTGCCCCCAAAAAGGGGGTCGCTCCCCCCAAAAAACCCCCTCAGCCCTCCCGCCCGAGGAAGATGACCCGCAAGGGGGACGCACCCTCACACCCCGATCTTCCATGGGTCAGACGCAATGGCCCGCCTCCGCCCCCTCCCTCAGCTGGTGCTGCTGCGGCTGCCAATTGTGAGTATGCATGCATGATTTTGTTTTCAATTTATTTTAATGATCAATTTTTTAAGTCAGCCTTCAGTCACCAAAAATGTCAGGTACTGTTTGGTGTTTTCATCATAAAGCTGACATGGTTCTCATTCATCTAATTTAGTTGTATTATTTTTGTTGGTTTCACCTAATAGTCACTTTAGTTCTATCGCTCAATTAAGTGAAGATATTTTTTTGTGATAATTTTATTAACTGTCATGAATTTCACTTAAGTGGAGCTCCGCTTCATCTGATCCTTATCATTATTGCACTAATAAATTCAGTATAGCATGCTTTAAGTGGTAGAGTCAATAGTTGTTTCAATATTTTAGTTTTGGTAACTCCGTCTTAGGACTCGGAAAAGGTTTAAACTTTGTTACCAAGTCTTGGACTTAGGATATTGATTAGTAAGCTTAATTTC
Organism: Stenchaetothrips biformis; assembly: GCA_030522485.1. Taxonomy (NCBI): domain Eukaryota; kingdom Metazoa; phylum Arthropoda; class Insecta; order Thysanoptera; family Thripidae; genus Stenchaetothrips; species Stenchaetothrips biformis. The sequence goes on from CM060086.1 coordinate 3,258,128, forward strand.
ATTTAGGGGAAGGTTAAATTGAAAGGAATCTTTATAAAATAAGGCCATTGAACAGATCTTTACTTTGGTTTTATGGTGTAGTGTATTGGACTTGTCATATTTTTCCATGTCACCTTACTCGCTCAACTGATCGAAGTTAGTTCTGAGTTGGTTATGTCACTGGGGTTCATGTTTCACCAGAGGCAGGCATAAATACATTTAGAGTCATTAATTTCATTATCAAATTCACTCATAATACTAATCTTAACCTCAGTTTTTTTTCATGTCTGGTATTATCATAACATTTTTAATCCTTGGTTTGCCCAAGTTGCGGTAACTCAATTTAGTTTTTTTATTTGGAGAGGGGCTTAGCATTAACCTATACACTGTTAATTTAGAGAAAAGAAGTAAGATTTTGAGAGGAGTGGGACTTTAAATACTTTTCACTAACTGTTAGTAGTGGAGGGGAAGTAGGGGCCAAGGGAATTAATTGACAGTGTACTCATCCTTTTCGTTTGTCTGTTTCAGGATCTGATCTGCTGACCTTTGAGGCCGTGAGGCCATTGAAGGCTTTTTTTTTATTATTATTATTTAATCATGATGCCCCTGTGGGCTTTCTTTTTTTAATCATGTTTTTAAATATTATCAATTTTTTTTTAAATTTTTTTTTTTTTTTAAATAAAAAAAAGTTAAGGACAATTTTTTATGTTTTATTGTTTTTTATTTCCTTTTCCTTTTATTCATTTTGTATTGGGTTTTCATTTTATTAGTTTTGTATTGGTTTTTATTTTTTATTAGAACAAATCAACACTTCTCGCACTTCACACATGGGAACACTAATGAGCAGACTTATAGAAACGGAGCCACATGGCAAGTCTCTTGGCTTGCTTAACAGCACAAGTGTTGCTAATATATTGGGTGTGAATTTCATTTTCACAGGGTGCATCAAACAGGGGAAGCTTGTCAAAGCAAGGGCATCCCAGGGATTCAATATTCAACACTAGGAGATGGGGCAAATGAGCTTGGAGAATTTTAACTTTCTCGGTGCCTTTGGCATACAAGACATTGAAATTATAAGTCATAGTCCACATAATGTAGTAAATATTTTTGAAAGCATATTCTCCATCATTCCATTCAAGTCCATGGAATTGTTTCGTGATAAAATCATTTTGTTTTCTCACTCTTTTTGGGAGTTGTTCTTTTTCATAAGGCGGGGCAAAGGTAGCTACTTTGTACAAGTCCATTCTAAACCCAGGGAGATACACTGCAAACTCTTTGATGATCAGCTGATTGTCTTTGTCTCTGACAAACTGAGCGTCACAGGTGACTTCATCAAGTGGGGGATGGGGCGGACCGTAATAACCTTCATCATGCCCAGAGGGCAAGAGGGAAAGGAAAGACTTGTTTGACATTTTAGAGCTCTGATCGATTCAATTGGAAACGTTAGACTGTGACCGGTCAGCCCAGGCACTCAAATTTATAGTGGCGACGCGCGCGCCCCGGGAGGTGCTGCCCCCTCGTGGCAGAACTTGGAAACTTTTTCGTTGCTTCGCTCTGATTGGTCCAAAATTATAATTAAGTGCCAATCACGGCACAGCGGCGGTGTGCATCGCCTGCGCGGCAAGTTTGAACTCGAAATGATGTCATCGCGAGTCAGCCGCGGCGCGGTGCGTTCCTATTGGTCAAAAATAACAATTTAGACCAATCAGAGCACAGCACGGCCAGTGCCCCGGTGCCACGGCGCACAAAGCGGGTGCAAGTTGGAACACGTTTGAATCAATGACGTCATCGCTAGGAGTCACGGCGCGCTGCGTTCCTATTGGCCAAAAATAATTTTTTCGACCAATCAGAGCACATTGCCCCAGCGCCAGCAGCGCCGCGCGCCACCTATGTGGCGAATTTCGGAACTAGCCGATCAGTATAAAACGGGGTGCTCCAGCCAGGAGCGGCACAGTTACACAGTTGCAGTTGTCCAGTACACTCTTCTCCCTCCTCCCTCGAGTCTCCCTCGGCCCTAGTATTCCAACAGTCTTTGTTAAGACTCATCCCTAGCTTTCTCCCGTAGTGCTCTCAACAGTCTTTATTAAGACTACTCCCTCAGCTTTTTAAAAGCTTTTCCGTAGGATTTTCCCCCTGCTTTTTCCTCCCTCATCATGTCTCTTGGAGACATTCTCGACGAGTACGAAGCAGCCTGCTTCTACTCCGATGAGCTTCTTGCTGAGGCGTACCACACGGCCCTGGAGTGCCTCCGCACTGCCTCCTCCGTGGAGCGCAGTGACCCCCGTCTCCCTGCGTTCCTGAAGGCTGGTTACTTGGCTTTCCTTCGGGAGAAGTCCAAGGCCAGCAGACTGGATGCGCAAATCCACCAGGTGGCTTTGCGCCTCGCTCTCCCTGCCCCTTCTAGTCCCGCCCCGCCCCGCACAGCCCTAGACATGATCGGGGGTGCAGTTACTCGCTCCGCTTCTCGAGCTGCTGAGGCCGCCCAGCCCCGCCCCGCCTCGCCCCAACCCGGAACTTCCCGCCCCGCAGAGTCCCCGGCCCGCCCTAGTCGCGACGCCACGCCACCGGCCCGCACGTCACCCGCGCCAAACGGAGTGCCTACCTCCCCGGCGTCTCCCCGTCCCGATTCGCCCCAGCCCGCACCTGCCCCGTCCCCAGAGCGCGCAAAACGGCCGCGAGAGGAGGAACCCGAGCCGGAACCGGAGCCCGAACCCGAACCGGTCCTGGAGATCCTGGAGTCCCGCGAACGCCACCTGACGCGGTTCAAAACCACATTCAGGGAGGAAGTGGCCCAAATTAAGGGTCTTGGCAACACACTCCCATCCGAGGAGCTGATGGAGACCATGTTTGACTCTATGCTGCAGAGGCAGCGTGACGCCGTCCAGGCCAAGGACGATGATCGAGTGATACTCGAAATTCAGAACTCAGAAAACGCAGAGAACCCGCTCTGGTTCAGTCTGCGGCGAGTAGACCAGCTTAACGGCCGTGTCGTCCTTGACAAGCTGGCCAGGGTTCTGAACTCGAATCAGGCCTTTATGGCTAATGGTCAACTCAGACTCAGTTACATTCATGTTCCCACCCCTGAGGCAGGCGGGAGGAATCCCCTCAGAGTAGCAAATGAGAGCCTTGATCAATGGTTACATAGGAAAATAAACTCCAAAACCATTTTTTCTCCCCAAAACGCCGACAATCTTTGCTTGACAAGGGCAGTAGCAGTGGCCATGGCCAAGGGTGGAATGAAAGATCAACCCTTCTGTCGTTTCAAGAAGTCTGATTCGGTGGCTCAACATAGAGAGGCGCTTAAACTTTGTGAATTAGCCGGCATTAACCCAGACAACCCCTGCGGCCTAGACGAGGTGCGCAAACTCCAGGACGCTCTCCCTAATTACAGGCTGTGCGTGTACACTGACAAAAAAGGCAAGGAGTGCATTTTCAAGGGGGAATATAGTGCGGGTCGCAAGAATGTTCATCTTTTCATGCACAACGCACACTTCTCAGCCATCCTTTATCCTCTACGCGCATTTGAGTACAATTATCAGTGCGATAGGTGCGTTTCCTTCTTTAAACACAAGGGTGAGCACAAATGTGCAGGATGCTGCTGGAGATGCCTTGGCTCTACTCCACACACAGGTCCTCTGCAGCGCTGTGAGTTCTGTGGGCACCAGTTCGCTGGTGAAGAGTGCTTCACGACTCACAACACAGTCAAGCTCCCTGGCACAGAGTACACGAAGTGTCAGTCGTTTCACTTCTGTGTAGGGTGCGAAAAGAGTTATTCCACACAGCGGGGTGGCAGACACGTCTGCGGTTTTATTTCCTGTCAGTATTGCAAACAATATGTGCAGGAAAACCATCTGTGCTATATGCAGCCCTGGGCAGGCAGGGAGAAGAAGGAGAAATGGAATTATCTGACTTGTTACTATGATTTGGAAACAAAACAGGACACGGAAGTAGAAGGCAAACCGGGTACTTTTGAACACATTCCCACCCTCCTCGTGTCTCAAACTATTTGTGACCAATGTTGTGACATCCCTGACAACAACTACTTCTGCACCGTCTGCAAGACACGACAGCAGATTTTCCATTCCTTGGACAACCCTAACCTCAATGTGATGTCCCAATTCTTAGATTATCTCCAATCTTTCCCCGCCAAAACTGAAATCCTCCTTGTGGCACATAATGCCAAGTCCTATGATGCCATTTTCGTGCTCCAGGAGATGATTAAACGCAAACTTAAGCCTGATCTCACTCTTCAAGGGGCAAAAATAATTTGTATGAAGTTAGGGAACTGGAAGTTCATTGACTCCTTGATGTTCTTGCCCATGCCCCTCTCAGCCATGCCGAAGTCTTTCGGTCTTACTGAGCTTAAAAAAGGCTATTTTCCTTACTTGTTCCATGACCCAAATTATGAAGGCCCTCTTCCTGATCGTGATTACTACTGCGTGTCGACCATGAAGTCTAAGGCTGCTGCCGACTTCAACCAATGGTACGACAAACAGGTGGCTAATAATTATGTCTTCAACTTCAAACGTGAGATCATTGAGTACTGCGTCAGTGACGTCACCATCCTTCGCCAGGCCTGCCAAGCTTTCAGAAAGCTGTTTGCCCAGTCAGCGGGCTTTTGCCCTCTCTTCAATAACATAACCCTATCTTCAGCATGTATGGCGGCTTATCGCTCCAACTTCCTCCCTCCCAACACCATTGGCATTGTCCCCGCAGGCGGCTATCATGGTAGGGGCAAGCAGTCCCACATTGCCCTACAATGGCTGGACTATGAGTCCCACAAACTTGGGCGGAAAGTATCTACAATCTACACAGACAGGGAAATCTCAGTCATGGGTCGTCGAGTAGACGGTTATGTTGAGATTCCCCTCCCTGATGGAACCTTAGAGCGGCGAATTTACCAGTTTCACGGGGACTACTGGCATCAATGCCCTATCCACTACCCCCCAAACACTGATTCTGGAGACAATCGCTATGAAAACACTCAAAGACTAACCTCCCTGTTCCGCCGTGCGGGCTACACTGTTGTAGAAAAATGGGAGTGTGAGTGGCAGAAGGACCTTAAGGAGCCTGATGTTAAGGCCTATTTTGAGGCGCACCCCACCACCCGATCCCTTCCCCTTAATCTCCGGAACGCCCTATGTGGTGGACGCACTAATGCTATGCGTTACTACCACAAGGCCGATCTAAGCAAAGGGGAAAAAATCAAGATGGCGGACGTGGTAAGTGAGTACCCGAACGCAAATTTGCGGGAAGAGTACCCGGTCAAACATGCTACAATCTACCTAGAAGGAGATAATGACATGCCCCCTCTCAATACCTGGAATGGCATTATCAGGTGCACAGTCCTCCCACCAAGGGATCTATTCCTCCCTGTCCTCCCCTACAAATGCAACGGCAAACTCATGTTTCCGCTCTGCAGAACGTGTGTTGAGACAGAAAATAAAGAAATCTGTCAACACACAGACCCCAAACTCAGACAGCTAACTAGCGAGTGGTGTGCCCCTGAGCTTAAGCTGGCACTCCAGAAGGGGTACTCCCTTGTCTCTGTTCATGAGGTCTACCAGTACCCTCAGACCATGAAATACGACCCTGAGACAGACAAAGATGGACTGCTGTCCGCTTATGTCCGCCGCTTCATGGCCCTTAAAATCCAAGCCAGTGGTTGGCCAGAAGGGTGTGATACTCCTGAAAAGCAGGCAGAACTCATGGCAGACATCAGAAAGTACGATGGTATTGTCATAGACCCCACCAAAATGGAGAAAAACCCTGCTCTCCGTACACTGTCAAAACTAATTCTCAATTCCTTCTGGGGAAAATTCGGGGAAAAAACATTAAGGCCCAAGACCCAACTTATTTATGATTATGCTGAGCTTATGAAGCTAGTCTTTGACCCCGCTAAAGAGATCAACACATTGATTGAACTTGAACCAGGATGTCTGCAAGTCTCATACAAACCCATTGAAGACTCTGAAGAGTCACTCCCCACATCCTCCCTCCTCCATGCCTGTTTCACGACGTGCTTTGGCAGGCTGAAACTGTACAGTTTCCTCGACATTGTCAAGGACAGAGCTTTGTATTGTGATACGGACAGTGTAGCGTGGATCAGTCGTCAGGGAGAACCGGATCTCCCGCTAGGAAGTCACCTTGGCGATCTGACAGATCAAGTAGCTGAGGATTACGGCCCGGGCTCCTTCATTACTGAGTTTGTGGCTGGCGGCCCTAAGAATTACGCCTATAAGGTGGCCGTGGGTGGCGACCTGAACCAAACCAAGGTCTGCATTAAGGTGAGAGGCATCACCATCAACCAGTCGTGCGATGACCTAGTCACCTTTGATAACCTTAAAGCCATGGTCCTGGGAGACATGGAAAAACTCACTATTCCCATTCCCCGTCAAATAGCCCGCCTCCCCAAATGGAAAATTGTCACGAGGGCTACCTCAAAACAGTGGCAGGCCAACAACACCAAAAGGCGTAGGGTAGACATGGCACACACCGTCCCCCATGGTTACAATGCCTGGGAGGATGCTGATGACGAGGATCAGGACCTCCTTGAGGTCATGGACTGCTTGGCCGACTCTTAAGTAAAGGAAAGATGAAAAACAAAATAATGGAAAAAAAGGAGGAAAATAAGAAAAAAGAGCGCTCGGGAGAAGCAAGCTGGCCCGTCCTTTACGTTGCCAACGAGACACCGGAGCAGGGGAGCTGGTCAGGCCCCATAACCTATAAAAGCCAAGTAGCTGGTTGGCATGAACTCAGTCCTTGATATGGATCTCAGGTTCCAACATCCCTGTACTGCCCTTATTGTGGGCGGGACTGGCGCTGGCAAGACCTTCTTTATGAAAAAACTGATTGAAAAAAGAGAGGTTATGTTCAACACAAATTTTGAACAGATTATATTCTATTATTCTGAGTGGCAGCCTCTGTACGAAGAGCTTAAAGGTGTTGTCGATTTCCGACAGGAATTACCTTTGATGAGTGATCATCCTCCAGGGGAGGGGCCCAAATTAGTGATCATTGATGATTTTATGGATGAGATAAAATCTCATGGCAAAGAACTTCTTAAATTTTTCATAAAAGGTTCTCACCATAGGAACTTATCCATCTTCTTCCTAAGTCAGGCCCTTTTTCCTGATGGACTCAGACAAATCAGTTTGAACTCCCACTACATTGTTATTTTTAAGTCCTCAAGGGACTTGGCCCAAATAAGAACATTCTGCCTTCAGGTAGATCCAACACATTGGAAAGCCTTGCTAGAAGCTTACCAAGATGCCACACAGGCTGGGCACACATACATCCTGTTTGATTTTAAACCCAAACAATTAGATCACCTCAGGATTCGAACTAAGATATTTCCTGACGAGTCCTGTGTCATTTACATCCCCAAGGCAAAGTATAAAAGGGAGATGTTGGAGCCCCAGTAGATCATTTGCTGATGATGGCTCCTAGCGTTAAGACGCATAAAGCTGTGCTGCAAGTCCTCCAGTCCGCTAAACCCAATCTTCGTAAAGCTATTCTTGAGGCAGCTGACAAACCCATCATCTTTGCTATCTGTGAGATCATAGATAATTTACTCCTGGGCAATATACCTCTTACACTGGACCAGCGAAAAAAACTCAGGGCTTATCGAAACATTTTGAGGAAACTAGCACAAAAAGGTGAAGGTTGGAAAACCAAGAAAAATTACTTGGTTCAACACGGAGGTTCTTTTCTCCCTTTCCTTCTCTCTGCTGTAGCCTCTGTGCTCCCTAGCCTCTTCCAATGAATCACGTGAAAAAAATGATTCTAGTTCCACACGAAAGTGTGGCAAGACTTCATGACACACCTACATCTACACCACAAACACAAATGAACGCCCTCGACTCTGAAATGGACTACATAATGCGAAAGCAATATGCTGATGATTCTGAGAAATGGAAAAAATACAATGAAACATTGCAGCGTTACCTTCATTTCGCTAAAGAAGGACGTAAACCCCTTTCCATTGCCATTGAGCCCGTCGTGGACGACAAGACAGAGGAAACAAACACCTCGTCTGCTCTGCGACAGCAGTTGGCCTCCGTTCTCCCAAAGACATATAAAGAGCAAGCGCTGAGAATTCATGATTATTTAGCTGTGAGCAATTCCCCCGTCACATGGGATGCTAACGGTGTAGTCTCTGTGAAAGGAACAGCTATTCCCCATTCCAACATTATTGATTTGATCTCCGATCTGACCCGTTTTCGAAAAAACATTGAGCCTCAAGGCATTGCTCCCTTTATCCAAGCCCTAGCCCAACTGAATATTCCCCAAGACTTGATAGGTAACGATAAGCGGAGAACAGCCATTCTCCAAGCCAAACAGAGCGGTGGCGGCATAATTGTTCCCTCCCCCTCCCCAACCCCTATAACCAAACAAAGAAACACCCCCAAAATTAAACGCACCAAAAAGATAGTTCCTCTAAAAAAACATGCCTGGAAAACTTGGTGAAGTTTTTCACGACCCCAAGCACCCTGCCTCCTACAGCTCAGCCTGGAAACTCTGGCAGGCGACAGGAGAGAAAAAAGAAAAAGTAGATGATTATCTTCAGGGGGAAGATGCTTATACACTGCATAAACCTTATAGACGTAACTTCCCTCGGAATGTGACTTATGCTGATAACATTGATGAGTCTTGGCAAAGTGATTTGACAGACTTGACGTCCCTTAAACAGGATAACAGAGGATACACATTTGTGTTGTGTGTTATAGATGTATTTTCCAAGTATGCTTGGGCCATTCCCCTAAAAGACAAATCGGGTCCTTCTGTAGCTAGGGGATTTGAGACTTTGTTTCAAAGTACATCGAGACGGCCTGTCCGCTTGTTTACAGACAAGGGAACGGAATACATTAATAAACACGTCCAGCAGTTACTGAAAAAGAATAATGTCAAATATATCCATACTCACAACCCTGACATAAAATGCTCCATTGTAGAACGTTGGCAGAAAACAATCAAATCAAAGTTGTATAGGAACTTTACCGCAACTGAAAATTATTGTTACATCGATGGTGCACTGGACAAAATAGTGGATGCTTACAATCACACTTATCACAGGTCCATAAAAATGAGACCCGTGGATGTGACAGAAGACAAAGTTTTGGAAGTATATAATAACCTGTATCATGGCATGAAACTCACAAGCAAAAAGACTAAGTTCAGAGTAGGTGATTATGTCCGAATCAGTCGAGAAAAAAAGACCTTCGAAAAAGGCTACACATGGAACTGGTCGGAAGAAATATTTAAGGTCGTTCAGGTCATTCCTCATGCGATGCCGGTGTACCGGTTGGAGGATCTCGATCAGGATCCAATTCAGGGCACTTTTTATGACATGGAGCTTCAGAAGGTCAAGAAGCCAGACGTCTTCAAAATCGCATATATAGTGCGTTCAAAGGGAAAGAAGGGCAGTCAGCAACATCTCGCCCACTGGAGAGGTTATCCTGAAAAAAGTCAGTCCTGGATTTTAGATTCAGATCTTGTCAAGACATAGAATGGATTTTTACGCTTTCCTCCCTAGCAATGCTAGTCCCCAAGTCTATCCCCAAAACAAAACATCCCATTTTCAAATCGAGCTGTCCAAGCGCATGGAACTTCATGGCCAGTGGCAGGCAGCTCTGATTGAAATACACTACCCAAACACTATAGCTCAGGTCATTGAAGGGGAGAATGAAATTACTCTTACAAAAGACGGAATAGTTGACACAGTGTCCGTAAAGTCGGGTTGCTACCCCACAAAAGAGGATTTTATGGCTGCTGTGACTGTGGCATTGATTGTTTTAACCAATAATGTCAATGCAGAGCCCCCTCTGGCTGAAACAACAGATCGAAGGGTTGTATTTCGACCCTTCCCTGATGCCACTGAAAATACAAAAGTGCATTTTTCTCCACGACTGGCACTTCAGCTCGGTCTGGAAAACCCTGGACCCTACCCTGCAAACGAGAAAATATTTGCTGTAAAACCCATTGAGCTCAATTTGGGCATCCCCCCACAACTTTTTATTTACATGGATATTCTGGCAGACCAGATTATCGGACATACCCGGGCCCCCATACTTCGCACAGTACCTGTGGACGTCAATGCTCGCTATGGTAGCATGTCTATTTTCCACTGTGAGCACCCCATTTATTTTGATTTGAACACGCGGTCTTTTGACACGGTCCAAATAGATATAAGGGACCACGCGGGACGATACGTGCCATTCCAATTCGGAACGTCAACGTTGCTGGTTCACTTTAAACAGCTTTCGTAACCATGGCTCCACAAAATCACATTACACACTATTACCTTACTCAGGCCGGCGGAGGCTCCGGACACTTTTACGCGGGTAGTTCCTTCCAGAAGGGTTATGGCATTGGTTCCTGGCTCGGTGGGCTTTTCCGTACCGTCCTTCCCATCCTCCGGAGCGGCGCGGTAGCCGTCGGTAAAGAAGCGGCGCGGGCAGGCAGTCACGTCCTAGCCGATGTCGCATTGGGCGAAAATTTGAAAGGCAGCGCCAAAAAACACTTGGAGGAGGCGGCAGTCAACCTGGCCAACAAAGCCAAGCGCAAAGCCGAAACGATGGCAGGCTCTGGAGCTATAAAAAGGCCACGCCGAGGACGCCCTCCTCATTCCGTCGCAAAGACTCGAAAGGGTAACACCTCTCACGACTTTCTCAGTCATCTGAAATAAAATATGGCTTTCATGCACACGGCCTCATCAGAGTGTCTCCGCTCTGAACTGGACCTCTGGATGGTCCCTCCCACACAAACAGCACTTGAATCCACCCACTGGGTGCCTTACAAACCACTCACAACACTCGATGCCTCCAACACAGTCGAATTTTCCATTCCTGGAGTGGGGCATGAATATCTAGACCCTGCACACACCCTTCTGTACATAAAAGCCAAAATTGTTAAGGCTGATGGTACAGACATTGTAGCTAATGATCATAATGATGCAGCCCCTATCAATTACCCCCTACACGCTCTCTGGAGCCAAGTCGATGTCAGTCTCAATCAAAAAGTCATTAGTCATTCAAGCATGACCTATGCTTACAGAGCTTACATCGAGTCCCTCATGAATTATGACGCCTCGGCTAAAAAGTCCCACATGACACAACGCATGTGGTACGAGGACACCCCAAACCATTTTGATTCACTTGATGGTGGTGAAAATTTGGGTCTTGCATGGCGACGATCACGCACATCAAACAGTCGTCAATTTGAATTAATGGGGCCCCTTCACATTGATTTCTTTAATCAAGATCATTTCTTGCTGAACAATGTGGAAATGAGAATTAAACTCATTCGAAACCGAGATGCCTTTACTCTCATGTCTACTGCTGGTACAGAGCGCATCAAACTTCTCGACGCGACTCTTTACATTAGAAAAGTAGCCATTTCCCCCTCCATCATGCTGGCTCACGCCCAGGCCCTAGAAAAAGCTCCTGCCAAATACCCTGTGAATCGAGTTGACATCAAAACAGTCACCATCACTCAAGGATTGCGTGACAAAAATCTTGACAATCTCTTTATGAACCAACTGCCTCAAAGAATTATTATTGGCTTTGTTGATAATCGAGCCTTCAATGGAGATTACGCCCGTAACGGTTTTAATTTCCAACATTTCAATTTGAATTATCTCAGCCTCATGGTTGATGGTCACCCCGTCCCCTCCCAACCCCTTACCCCTGACTTTGTCAACGGACTGTACATGGAGAGCTACAACACCCTTTTCTGTGGAACAGGAATACACTGGAAAGACGAAGGAAACAATATCAGCTACTCCGATTACCCTGGAGGAAACACACTCTTCTGTTTTGATTTGTCCCCTGACCTGTCGGCCAGCGAACCTCACTGGAATCTCCAGAAGCAAGGCACTCTTCGTCTTGAGTTGAAGTTTGCAGCACCCCTTGCTCAACCTATAAATTGCATTGTGTACGCTGAATTCCAAAATCTCATCGAGATTGACAAACATCGAAACGTTGTGGTCGATTACAACGTCTAAAAATGGACGGACTTACACTAGACACGCTCATGAAAAAAGATAAACATGTTGCCCCCTTATTTGAAGGCGTCTTTGCCTCAGACACACTCCCCCGACATCTCCACAAACGCCCTGCCTTACTGATTGCCAACACAGACCCCATCAAAAAACCGGGGCAGCACTGGGTTGCTTTTTACATTGGCAAAAATGGCGAAGGAGAGTACTGGGACTCCTACGGCATGCCTCCTCTTGTTCCAAACCACAAGAAATTCATAAACAGACTCTGTAAAAAATGGACATATAATCACACCAGTGCAAGCTATTGATTCAGAAGTGTGTGGCGAGTATTGCGTACTGTTCTTGGTTCACAGAGCCCACGGCATCTCGCTACATCAATTTCTTAAAAAACGTTTCACTACTGATCCAGAAAAAATGATCAGATTGTACGACGTCTTTTTAAACAGATGTTTGGACATAAAAAACCTTGCATCCTACCCACAGACGCCAACGTACAACAAAGTAGTAAACGAAAAAATTAAATTTATTTTTAAAAAAATTTAAAAGAAAAAAATTTTAAAAGAAAAAAATTTAAAAAAAAAAATTTAAAAAGAAAAAAACTTAAAAGAAAAAAATTTTAAAAGAAAAAAAAAATTTAAAGAAAAAAAATTAAAAGAAAAAAATTAAAAGAAAAAATTTAAAAGAAAAAATTTAAAACAAAAAAATTTTAAAAGAAAAAATTTAAATAATTCAAAAGCATAAAAATTAAACGAGAAATTTTTTATGGTGTGTGTGGTCAACCTGATTTTATTTATGAAAAAAGACAAGACAAAACTTGCTCAGCTCTCTGCTGGTATAAAAGGCCCTCGCACAGAGCAACCGTCATCATTTGACACGATGGAGTCGCTCAGGTTCATGCTCAACTACTGGAACCAGAAAGAGCTGGTCGCCTCACAATCCACAAACACAGTCCAGATATGGAAGAGAGGTCTTCTCCAAGACGAGTACAGTGTTGAAGAGCTCGAGGAGTTCTACCTGGAGAGACAGTGGCTGGTCCCCAAAATTACCCGCCACCTCACAGGAAAAACGCAGGACCACCTCGGCTTCTATGATCGCACGCAGTCACACGTGATTCATTGCATTATGCTGCGCGATAAGCCTTTCATCCTCGTTGAGAGGGATGCTAATTTCAAGGAGGTGGATGGTGTCCCTCAGTTCTCCCAGACCTATCTTGGGCTGACTGCGTGGACGTCAATCCTCAAATTGGGGATGACTGTGTTTGAGGTTTTCGCCACCCCAGACGATTTACTGGAGTGCTGCTAAAGTCCCACTGTCTCCACCCCCACACACCCCACCCGGCGCAGGGGAGATGCTGGTTAGGCCCCTTAAAAAACATTTTATTTTGACGCGGCAACACCGCTTCGCGGTCCCGGCCCGGCTCGACACGGCGCGGTTCCCCCTCCGGCGGCGGTCCGCAACGGCGCGGCGCGAAAATTCAAACGCGTTCTCGGACTCGGCGCGGCATTCCCGGGCGGTCCCCGGGCGCGGCGGACTTAGGTTAGGCTCGGAAAAGCAGGCGACAGAAAAAATAATAGGTTGGGTTAGCTGAGGGGTGGATGAATTTAGGGGTAGGTTAGCGGTGGATGAGTTTAGGGGTAGGTTAGGGGTGGCTGGGTTAGGCCCGCCCAAGATGTCAGAATGTCCGACCCAACTTAGGTTGGGTTAGGCCCGCTCAAGATGTCTGAATGTCCCACGGGTTAGGTTTGGGTTAGGCCCGCCCAAGATGGCGGCATGTCAGAATGCACCCCTTGAGTTAGGCTGGGTTAGGTTACCCCCGCTCAAGGTCATGACTTAGGTTACGCCCGCCCAAGATGGCGGCATGTCAGAATGTACCCCCAAAATGGCGCATGTCAGAATACCCCCCCTTTACTACTAACGGCCTTTTCTTCGATTGTGAAATCGAGGCCGTTGTTTGCAAAACGCTTTGCACAGATCAAAAGAGAACAAAATTTAGGGTGCATTAGGCCTAGTAGCCTGTCTGATACTTCCAGTCCAACCTAACACAAGGGCGAAAACCTTTACATCAATATGGCGTAGACGACGTTTTTCGTACATTTTATGATTTCTCGTGTTTTTCGGTGTTTTCACTGCAATATATTTTTGGGAAAGGTGGGAGTTTTGAGCAGAATAATAAGCCTATTGCACCCTATATTTCATGCTCTTTTGATCTGTGCAAAGCGTTTTGCAAACATCGGCCTAGTTCTTACAATCGAAGAAAAGGCCAACCTCCGCACTGAAGGCGCGACCATGGCTTCACGCTCTCCCTAGGTTGTTGCCACCCCCTGCTTGTACGAGTTTGAGCGAATGCCTTTTGGGCTATGCAACGCACTGAGTACCTTTCGGCGGCTAATGGACAAGTTGATGCCACGCTACCTGTCACGTGTGTACCTGGACGATGTGGTCATTCCTGGTCAGTCTTTACTGTGTCTTGTTCACCCTGGTGGCAGCGTATTTTTCCTGGAGGGACAGGGTCAGGCACCAGATTTCACTGAGCTCCGAGCTCAGATGGCGCCACAGTCGCGGCGGCAAGACACGAGGCGCTGGGTGACCCCAGGCGGCTCAAAGTTTTCTCTCGCGCATTGCACCGGGGAAATGTAAACCGATTTCACTCAAACTTGGTGGGGGATCACATTTGGGACCTAGGAGCAATATCAAATAAGAAAAGCCACACCTCCTAATTACCTTCTCTTATTCTCCTGATATTTTGTAGGCTTGTTAGAAACCTAAAGGGAAGTCTTTTGCCAAATTTCCAGATCCTGAAAAAAATTATTGGCTTAGTTGCGGGTAATTTAAGTTTAACTTTTAGAGTAAAAACATGGATTTGGGTATTATGCGCTACATGGACAACTTTCATCCCTTGGGGTTCGAATTTGGTATCCTTACGTAAAATTGACCAAGAAACAAGAATATAACCTCGGATTTGATGTGGGACAAACACTGGTTGCACCAGCCTCAGAAAACCACTAAAATATGGCCTAAAATTCACGTTTAGCTTGGGACTTTTGTGGAAAACATTTTTTTTGCGCCATCCAATGTTATGATCATGTGGTAAAAAACAAAACAAGTCGAATGAGCACCCGCGCAGATTTTTCTTACAAGCCGTTTAGGAGTTATGAGACTTTAAAGTCTAAAAGTTAGACCGTATTTCACAAAGTGGAAGCCATTGGCAGGCAGTTCACGTAGATAAAAACGGGAAGGGCGAGTTTTTTTATTTCTATGACATGCCTCCATATGTCCTGCAGCACAAGCGATTCATGGACCGTGTATGTAAAACCTGGACACACAACACCTATTGTCTGCAAGCCCTCGATTCAAGCGTTTGCGGTCACTATTGTCTTCTCTATCTTATTGGCTTAGCGATTAGCGAAGCCAGTTACTTCACTGGGGCTGGAAAGTTTTGTCTGTCCGTGCGTGTGTGTGTCTGTGTGTCAGCACTACTTCTCATGAACGGCTCGGCCGATCTGTTTGTGATTTTGCAGGGTTATTAGGTATGTCCTTGGCTCACAACACGCAAAAATTCAGCTTTCTATCTCATTCCATTCAGTCGTACTAACGAAAAACCATTAAAAAACGGCAAAAAAAGTGCAACTTTTTAGTGACTTTATATTTTAGAGACATTTTTACATGGTTTCTTATGTTTTTGAAGTTGCTGATGACGAAAATGAAATCAATTTCGACCCCGGACCAAACTTTTAATTTCGAATTAGCTACCTCGGCCCGAATTTACTAACATGATCACCTTCGACCCTCCATCTTGAAAGAAGGGGGGTGGACCGACTAAAAAATTCTATTGCAGATTTCGATAGGTCTCGGCAGACCCTTTCCAGAGCGCGGTCGGAAGGGGGGTCTGTGAGCCCGCCTTCATGAATTGTGAAAATTGGTGCAACGGCCATGTTTTGCACATTAACTTTGGCACAGTGGGAACACAAGAGCGGGCCTCAGTCCTAATGTTACATCAATAAGTTTGCGCTTTACCTCCACGGGATGTGAGGTGCGCGGACCGAAGGCCCAAGAGACGGCCTCCGATTGGGCCAAGCCAGGTCTGATGCGAGGGTCGAAGAAGGCTCGAGAAAAATCCGCCAGCAGGCCAAGCTGGTATCGGCCCCTGTCGAACTGAATTGCCGGCGGAGTTAAGGGGGTATCCACGAGTGTCAACATTTAAAACAGAGTTTTGCGCCGTCGCTCATTTATACAAAAATATAAATTTTATTGATTCGAAATGTTTTTTTTTAATTCAAAAATCGTTTTAGCTTCTTCCCCCCCCCCCCCGCCGAAATGCTGATTGGATGAGCCGTCTCCGAATAAAACGACCTCTTCGGAGACGACCGCAAAAAATGGCTGGTGTTCCTGAAACCAAACGGCTTATTAGAAAAATAATCGCCTGCGAGTGGTTATGGCCAACTAAATTCTCCAGGACCTTGACCTCAAAAAAAAATATTTTTTTTTGAAAAAAATTTGTTTTTTTTGGGAAAAAGTGTAAAATTGGCACTATGTTTCATTTTTTTTTTTCGAAAAGTTTAAAAAAAGGTATATTTGATTTTTGAGGTTCAGGGCGTAGGGCAAAGGTAGAGGAACGTCTCCAAAAAATTTCAGACTTGTATCTCAATTTTTCTGGCCTGGAGACCTCCAGCCATTTCGAAAACGGCGTTTCGAGATAAACGCATTTAAAGTTTCTTATCGGGAGGGATTTACCCTTATCACCTTATACTTTAAGCGCATGCCATGTTCAGGAAAATTCGAATTATGTGCTCAGTCATCTTCTACCGTACTAGTGGGACTCTTGAGAACATTTTTAGGCCAAAAAAAGAAATTCGATTTTTCGCCAAAAATACACGTGGATACCCCCTTAAGCTGCCTACTCGGTTCGACGGAAGGGCGCGCCGTAGCTTGTATACTTCGACCATTCATCACGTAGTGCACTACTCATTGCCTCTATGAAACCTTAAAACAGCTTGCCGAAGGCAAGCAGGAAGCGCCGCAGGCCAAGTTAGGTGTAACGCCAGGCGTGGATTGTCGAAACTGGCGCAGCATCGCGAAGCTTGTTACGACAAGACACGGTCTGGCGTAAACCTACCTTGTTCAAAAGGCGCACGGATATGATAAAAGAACCATGATAAACATGTACTTTGACAATAATGTAGACAAAAATGATGCCGTCGTAGAATATTTAGTGAACCTTTATACTGAAGATCACGTGTTTTGTGACGACTTTATCATAAATAGAAACCCACAAAAATGTACCCCAAAACGAAAATAAAATGTTATTTTGACAGTGTATATTGTTTTCATGAATTCTGAACCCTCTAACATAGCACTTCACAAGACATAAAAGAAACACGCGCACTGCGCATGCAAGCAAGCTACAACGCGTACAGCGCGGCTTAAACACAGAGCATGGCAGCCCCGTGACGAGGGTGAGCGCGCTGAAGGCACCACGCGAGCCAGAGCAGCGACCCCGGCGAGTTGACTCGACAGTACACTGGCAGAAGCAAACACGGGCCCGGCAGCGCGGCGCGCGCGCCATAAGTTGGCACCATGAGATGGTAGGCAGCCCGCTAACCCGAGACCAGCCGGCCTATATACTACTTTTCGTATTTATAAAATATGGATGGTTAAGCGCAGCCTGGTTTGTACCGAAAACATAAACGAAACAAAAAAGGTGAAATTTACCTAAAAACATGTACAGAAAAGTGCAAGTTTTGATTTTGGCACTCTGCCCCTTTAAAAATGGTTCGTCCTGCAAGAAATCCAAGACTTGATCCGGACTCAGTGGACATTTTGGTGAAGGAATACATTGGCGAATAGCCTCAAAAGTCACTTTCAATTTTGGGCTAACGACCACGAAAATTGGGTTGCTGGCCCAGTGTGGGACAGACGTCCGCCAAATTTTTACAAATTCACAGGGAAAATTTGAGTCATCAGTAATGAAAATTTCAATGCCAATTTTCCTTACCAAAAATGTCACTAAAACAATTTATGAAATTCTTGTCACGCCCATGCAATAAGTAGAGGAGATTGGATGAAAATGTCATCAATTTGTGATGACATTTTTATTCCTTGCAAGTGATGAAAACATAATCCACGATTTTGTCAGAAAGTGGCAACACATGTTTACAGAGTTCATACGGGACGGGCAAAAGGTCCATGACATTAACTTTGCACAGCACCTTGGACATCTTTATCGGGGAGCGCAACGCGCAATCTTTCGTCGGAAAACAAGAGGTTTACCAAGAGGGGGCAAATGATACCTATCAGGCGGCTTAGAGAGACAGCGAAAAAACCCCTCCTCAGCAGAGCTCTGGTTTCCAAGGAGTACCAGGAGTATACACGAGCATGTACGCAGCACACACTGCATACATGAACGTGTACGCGTTTGCAAAAAAAGCATGTACACTCCCGACAAAAATTAGCGGAGCACTTTTTGTCCCTGCGATATTTTCTAAGTCTTTTGAGCTAGGAAGCTGAAATTTGGTACACGCGTGCCCCCATTACTCTTCTTGAGGCCTGCGAAGCGCGCGGGCCGTGCGCCTACCCTTACGGACGGCACCTACCCCTAAGTGCGCAAGGGTGTGAAAAACGATGACAACGCGGCGTAAAAACAACTTCAAATTTTTCGGAAAGTCAAAATTTTTGGTGGACCGACTCAAATGAGTCTCCCCTTTCTAACGGTGCAAGCGGAATTCAATTTGGACCAACCCACCACCTCCTGCAGCCGCCCCCACCCCTTCGAGGGGGTGGATTTTGAACACATCCGAATTTTGCGCCAAATGGCTTGAGGGCGTCCCCCGTACCAGGCAAACATGTTTTTTCGCGGTTCCGACCACCCCCCGGCGGAACCACCCCCCGCTGAACCCCACCCCCTTTCGAACGACGGCTGACCGGGGCCCTTCGGTTTGTGAAAAATGCAAAAAAACTTTAGGAAGCATTCCTACAGTGTCCAAGAAGACGCCTTAACCGAGAAATCGAACGCCGGACCATTGCAACCCCTGCGGTAAGGGTGTTCCCCCCAGCACCCCTGCACGCCCCTGGAGGGGTTGAAAGCCCTCCGATGAGTGGTCTTGGTGAAAAAGACTTGGCGGAAACGATCCTGAAGTTTTCAAGATGAACCAACAATTCGTTCGCCCCCCAGGGCGAAAAAAGCGCCATTTCCATTGAAACCACCCCCTGACTTTCACCCCTTCCAGCGACTAACTCAGTGAGGGTAGCAGCCCCTACCAACGTTGCCTCGCTTGACCCAGGCATCATTTCGAAGGCCAGCAAGTTTCAGACCAACGAACGCGACTGTGGAAGCGACGCAATAAAGGCCCTGCACTCGGGCGGCGTGCGGCTCGGCCAGTTTAGTGGCACCTTGCGCCGGTGGTGTAGGCAGGCCATCGGGCTTCCGGATCGCTCCTCTGCCTACCCCGCCGGCGCATGTCGCCACTGATCTGGCGGCGCCGCGCGCCGCCAAAGTTTAGGGCCTTCATTGCGTCGTTCGCACGGTCGCGTTCGTTGTCGTCTCCGTTTAAAACTTGCTGGCCTTTGAAATGATGCCTTGGTCAAGCGAGGCAACGTTGGTAGGGGCTGCTACCCTAACTCAGTAAGTCGCTGCAAGGGGCGAAAGTCAGGGGGTGGTTTTACTGGAAATGGCGCTTTTTTCGCTCTGGAAGGCGAACGGTTTGTTGGTTTATCTTGAAAACTTCAGGATCGTTTCCGCCGTGTCTTTTTTACCCAGACCACTCATCGGAGGGCTTTCAACCCCTCCAGGGGCGTTCGAGGGCGCTGGGGGGTAAACACCCTTACCGCAGGGGTTGCAATGGTCCGGCGTTCGATTACTCGGTTAAGGCGTCTTCTTGGACACTGTAGGAATGCTTCCTAAAGTTTTTTTGCATTTTTCACAAACCAAAGGGCCCCGGTCAGCCGTCGTTCGATAGGGGGTAGGGTTCAGCGGGGGGTTGTTCCGCCGGGGGTGGTCGGAACCGCGAAAAAACATGTTTGCCTGGTACGGGGGACGCCCTCAAGCCATTTGGCGCAAAATTCGGATGTGTTCAAAATCTACCCCCTCGAAGGGGTGGGGGTGGCTGCAGGAGGGGGTGGGTTGGTCCAAAATGAATTCCGCTTGCACCGTTAGGAAGAGGAGACTTATTTCAGTCGGTCCACCAAAAATTTTGACTTTCCGAAAAATTTGAAGTTGTTTTTACGCCGCGTTGTCATCGTTTTTCACACCCTTGCGCACTTAGGGGTGGGTGCCGTCCGCTAAGGTCGGCGCACGGCCCGCGCGCTTCGCAGGCCTCAAGAAGAGTAAGAGGGGCACGCGTGTACCAAATTTCAGCTTCCTAGCTCAAAAGACTCAGAATATATCGCAGGGACGAAAAGTGCTCCGCTAGTTTTTGTCGAGAGTGTAGATTGCTATGTAAATAATATTGAGGAGTCCTATTCAAAAGATCTTATCTTAGCATTTCCTTATAAAATAGATTAACTGCTCGTTTCCGTAAAACAATTTTATCTTATACACAAGCAAATTTCGTAAAGTTTGATCATTTGGAATGGGTCAGGGTGAAAGCGGGACAAACTTTCAGAAGCACAACTGGCTTTTAGATCTTTTATATTCAAGTTTGTTTGAATTACATCACGTTCCATTCTGATTGTTAGCTCTCTCAAATGATCATATTTAGCAAAATTTGCTTAGGTTTACAATAAGATTTATTTTGCGAAAAAGACCAGAAAATATCTTTTAAACGAAAACGGCAAGATAGATCTTTGGAATGGAACCACTCAATATGTATGCAGCATGTGAATGCTGCGTACATGCATACGTTGGTTGTGCCCTACATGGGTTTCGCCGAAAGCTTTTATCAGAGCCTTGTCGATCCCCGTGCTAGTATCAAGTGTGTTCATCAATCTGATGCAACATTAATTTATGTTCACAGGAAGAAGATTCTCCCCCTAGGGATCGTCACAGAGGCAACGATCTCAGAAGTGACGGATGAGTTGTGCCTCCTAAGGAACCAATATGGGCAGATATAAGCAAGAAAACACAAGGTAAAATGAGTCCTCGGTATGTGTGGCAGTTTTTGTACAAGAATCGTTACGGGGTTTTGTCTGCTCTCCGTAAGAAGTTTGGTATACAGGGTGATTCCCAGTACTTGCACTCAAAAAAAAATCAGTTCAGAATTTTGTAACATGGTTACGCAGCATTTTCAAAAATTTGCATAATGATGGATACAATTTTTTTCTTTGTAACTTAGTTACAGAATTTTGTAACAGCTGTTACAGTTGTTATTCTTGCCACACCAAGCTTCAAAATAAAATTGTAGATCGAACCGAGTCCCTTTGGTTCCGATACTAAATCCTTTTCGCTTCTTATGAGAATCAACTCTCTCAGAAACTCTAAGTCGGCGGGAATCGAACCTCAGATTCTGTCACATCGACCCGCCACGCTACCAACTGCGCTATGCGGACGATCTGGAGTGAGCGGCGCAGGAGGCCAGTCACGTGAGGCGCGCGCGGTCAGGGACGGAGGCCGTGCCTAAGAAGCATACACGAGACTGAACCTTTGATTTAGAGTCGGGGAAAGTCTAAGTAGACGAAAACTAACTAATAAACTTGTCTACAGGCACTGCTGTTCAATTTTTGTCGTTAAAACATTTTTGTTTGATCTCTGACACAAAATTTAGTCACCAGATACAATTTTCTGTAACAGAAATGATACAAACATAATTTTGTAACCATCGTGTTACAAATTTCTGTAACGAGCTGCAAA
Organism: Stenchaetothrips biformis; assembly: GCA_030522485.1. Taxonomy (NCBI): domain Eukaryota; kingdom Metazoa; phylum Arthropoda; class Insecta; order Thysanoptera; family Thripidae; genus Stenchaetothrips; species Stenchaetothrips biformis. The sequence goes on from CM060086.1 coordinate 3,279,889, forward strand.
TGATACATTTTTCTGTAACCCGCACATATGTTACAAAATTCTGTACCACATATGCAAATTTTTGTAAGCAACGCAGATGATACAAAATCCTGCCTCAAAAATTATACAAAATTCTGTAACTTTTTTAGAGTGTGGAACAAAAGCAGGGGGCTGATTCCGTAGGCCACCGTAGGCCACCCTCCACAGGGAGGCGTGTGGAGGGCTGCCTACCTCTCGGGCGGTCTGCCGCGTGGCGCGCGGGCAGCGTCGTCGTCGTCTGCTAGGCACCACCGGCCGGCTGGTCTGCGGCGCCGGTGGGCGAGAGCAGACGACACCTTTTCCGCATAGAGGCTACACACTAAATGACCAGGGACAATTTTTGCATCCAGCTGGATGCGGTTTTAAGCACATCTAACTTCGGACAAATTTGTATCTAGCTAGTCACGAATTGTACATAAAGAGGCACAATATTGTCCATCAATTGGATCACAAATATTGTCTCGTGTTCGAAGTACAATATTGTGCCTCTTTATGTACAATTCGTGACTAGCCGGATACAAATTTGTCCGAAGTTAGATGTGCTTAAAACCGCATCCAGCTAGATGCAAAAATTGTCCCTGGTCATTTAGAGTGTAGCCTAGCACTGCGGCCGGAAACCGGAACACACACACAACCACACGAGGGTCTTAAGTCAGTTCGGCTGTGGTTACATGTGTGTTCCGGTTTCCGGCCGCAGTGCTAGGCTAGCATCTATGCGGAAAAGGTGTCGTCTGCTCTCGCCCACCGGCGCCGCAGACCGGCCGGTGGCGCCTAGCAGACGACGCCGACGCTGCCCGCGCGCCCTCAACACTCCTCCCTGTGGAGGGTGGCCTACGTCGCGCGCGCAATGACTTATTACTAACGCCCTATTACCTCGGAAACGGTGCATTTGCACCCACTACTTTAAAGGGTGAAGAAGGATTCCCTTGGCCTACGCAATCAGCCCCCTGCTTTTGTTACAAGTATTGGGAATCACCCTGTAGATGATTGCAGTGCAAGCACAAGTGATGACCATATTTATACCGTAGTTCTTCCTAAACGGGCGTTTTCTGTTGTCATTCCTCCTGAAAAATGGACAGAGATAAAGCCAGTGAAAGGAACATATCCAAGGGGCGACAAAGAGAGACACGTGTACAAGATGCCACCCTTTGATTGGTCCGAGCCTTTCCACGACCTCCTTTTTGACCAGCATCAAATTTCGTGCCCTATAACATTTCGCCGAGCCATAGTACAGGGTGAGTTTTCTTACTTTGTCAATAATTTGTAGGTAGCAAGGGCAACCATAAGGGATCTTTTTTCACCGGTGAACTAGTGGGCGCAAACGTCCAGGTACGGAGATAATTGGCATTGTGTACTTGCCCGTACAGAAAAATGTAGATCAGTGGTGGCTCCTAATTGTTTCACAACGGAGACACTTGTGAGACGCGCTGGAGGCTGTGCTGAAACAGAAATAGAGACTCTAAGAAGACTGCTTTGAGGTAACAGGAAGCCTCAATTGGGACAGAAATAAGACGTCTTTGAGACAGAACTGAGACACGGCGTGTCTCAGCGATGTCTCAAGAACGTCTTATTTCGTCTTACTAGTCATCGTTTAGATAGAACTGAGACACGCTTCCTGAGACAGATCTGAGACAGAATCTTAGAAGCATCCTCAAGACGGAACTGAGACAGAATAGAGACACAGAGTCGGTGTCGGTCCGAAGAAAACAAAACAGAAGGGTGCGCACCGCAGCGGAGACTCGTACTCGAACACAGACCCTCCGTTTGGTGGATCGGTGCCCGAACCCGCTTGGCCAGAGCGACTTCGTTAGAAATGGAGGAACCACAACGCTAGTCCATCTGATTCGACACACGACAGGTGGTGCGCACGGCGTGCAAAGGTTGGCGCGAGCGCTCTGTAGCTCAGTCACAGACAGTGTATGTAACGATTTGTAGAAATGCGTCGTAAGTCCATCGTCCACTTGTTTACGTTGCCCGCTAGACTTTGCCCGCCTTTGGAACCACCCCACCTGTAGGGTGGTCAAAAATTCCGCAAGTACATGGTGGCGCCCGGGAGCGCTTCCGGTTTTGATCTAGAAAATAAAAATTTGAGGCAAATTTGAGCGAAATCGAACAATATTTAGAGGTTGCGCAGTGACCTCAAAGTTTTTCAAACTCAATTTTCGGGAAACGAAGCAAAAACTCGATAAGGAGGCTGAAATCGACTATGACCTATTAAATGTTTTCGACTAAGAATGTCTCAAAAAAAAGTTGACCGTTTTTCATTTTTCAAAAAAATCACATTTTGAAATTTTGGTTGCCTACCTCATAGGGGCAATGGGGGAAAATGGGTGAAGCGAGTCGGTACATCGTGGGTGGCATAAATCAAACTTGCAGTAGAGGAGGGGTGCACCCGGCGGTACTAAATGAGTCACTTGTTTGAACTTTATAACGGTTTTGGACAAGTCTTGACAAGTTCGAACAGGCACAAACACGACAACAACTATGAGCTAGCCAAACAAGCCGTCGCTATGCACACTAAATGACCAGGGACAATTTCTGCATCCAGCTGGATGCGGTTTTAAGCAGATCTAACTTCGGACAAATTTGTATCTAGCTAGTCACGAATTGTACATAAAGAGGCACAATATTGTCCATCAATTGGATCACAAATATTGTCTCGTGTTCGAAGTACAATATTGTGCCTCTTTATGTACAATTCGTGACTAGCCGGATACAAATTTGTCCGAAGTTAGATGTGCTTAAAACCGCATCCAGCTAGATGCAAAAATTGTCCCTGGTCATTTAGTGTGTGGTTTTCAATCTTCACGCTTATTTCTGACGGCTTTCAACAAGTTTGAACATGTCACAATTGGTGGTGTCGTAGACGGTAAAACGGCGCGCGTCTGCGAGTCTACCACCTTTGTTTCGCGCGGACGATTTCTTACAAGTTCGGAGCGGAGTGATTATCGTGCGTCATCCTGCCATTCAACGAGTTTTAGTGCGGCGCACCCCTTTTTGCACAATGTCTCTTTCAAAACCTGCTGACCGGCCTCCGCCTGTCTCTTTAAAATGTGTGGTGACCAGGAAGGATACAGAACAGTGGTTGGTAGGATACCCAATCACTTCCATCACTGGCTGCAAGTTACCATCTACAGGACAAGTCTTCCGGCGGTTTCTTCAGCATCACAAAGTGGAAAAGGTACCTGTCCGCGACAGTTCTGCTCTGGTTGTAGACAAAGTGCTGCCTTTTTGGGAAAAGGCTAGAATTCCCACCCAATTTAAGGTCAATATTGTCAATAGATTGCAAAATATGTACAAAGAAACGTATCAAGGACTACGTAAAAGTAAGGCCAGAACGGGGGGAAGGTACGAAGAGGAGAGAGAATCTTTTGTGAAAAGTTTAGATAAACTCTTTGATATAGCGCATCTAAACGCAGAAAAATTGATTCAAAACCGAGAAGACTGGGAGTTTCTTCTTGCTCAGAGAGAAGGGAGGAAGGGCGCAATGATGAGTGTTGACTGTAAATTAGCTGATACGGAAAGAAAAGTTCAAGAAAGAAAGACAAAAGAAGCCGAAAGAAAAAGACGTTCAGACGAAGAGAAAAAATTGTTATTTGTGAAAGCAGAAGTGGACATGGAAGAGGATATGGAATCGCCAGGACCGAGTGGGAGTGGCGGAAATGATGAAGATTTCACGTATCACGGGAACCACAGAGCCTACAAGAAAAAGAAAATTGATTTTTTGACCCCTGATATCGTGGCAGCTATGCACAGAACAAAAACTACGACTCGAAACGCAAAGCATATTTTTGAGTCTACTGTAAAGAGCCATTTCCCTGAAAACCAGCAGCAGGACGTTAAGCTAAGCTATGGGACATTGTACAACGCTACAAGAAAAATTACTTCTGAACTTTCTGCTGAAATCAAAGGGAATTTCCAGGCTGGTGCTCCGTTAGTCGTTCATTGGGATGGCAAACTATTGAAAGAACTTGAAGGTATTTACATAGGCCTCACCGTATGCAGCTACGTTTTTCTAGTTTTTCTAGTTTTCATTTCTTGTTTTTTATGTTTTTTTTTTGCAGGCGGGGAGAAGGTGGCCATTTTGGTTTCATGTGGGTCTTCGGAGCAGCTTTTAGGTGTGCCGATGCTTGCATCCGGACGCGCGATTGACGAAGCCGATGCTGTCATGGCTGCGCTCCGAGAGTGGAATTTAGTTCAGTACGTTGTTGGTTTGAGTTTTGACACGACTTCTACAAACTCTGGCAGAAAAGGTGGTGCGTGCATTTTAATTGAGAATCAAATCGGAAGGGATTTGCTTCATTTAGCATGTAGGAACCATGTTTACGAGCTAGTACTTGAGGCAGCCTTTGGCAAGGCCCTTAGTCACGCCAAAACTCCAGACATTCACCCTTTGTTCCTTAAGTTTAAAAACTTTTGGAATCAAATTGACCAAGGTACAAAAAAATATTATATACAGCTCTTAGAGAGATTTCTTTGTGATTTTGGTCTAGAAATAATGCTGTCTCCCGTTACAGGAAAGTTTACTGTACTACCCGAGCAGAATAATTCATCCGCCGCTGGTCCGCCTCGATTCCGGCACGCGTAAGCAGAATTCGCCTGGCGGACGTCGCCAGGACTGTGTTTGCCAATCCTGCTGTCGCGCAGCGCATCCTGCGGGCGGCTGCCGTCTTCGTGTCTGCGAAACGGCCCGAGAGCGCGTCCGGCCCGCCGGCCCCCCCGCGCGCAGGGCTGCGTGGCCGTGCGCCGGGGCTGCGCTCCGCGGAGCCCGCTGCGTCCGCGGTCTGCCAATCCTGCGCCCGCGCGGCGGGGGCGCTGCGCCGCAGCCTCTGGCGCTCCCGCTCCGCCACGCCGCCTACGCTCCGCTTGGCGGAACCAAGGCGCACCGCCGTTAGCCGCTACGGGGGCCAGTCCGCCCCGCTCACGCCGCCGGGCTGGTGCCTGCCGCTGCTGCACCCGTTTGGCGGGCAGCAGATCGATGCCGCACCGGTCTCGTCAGCCCCCTGCGTAGCAGGCTCCGCGCCCCGCGTGCGGCCTAGGTGCGGCGGCGGCGTTGCGCTCTTGGCGTTCGTCATTCCTACATAGGCTGCTCTGCGCCCCGTGTGCGTGCTTTGTGCGGCGGCGGCGGGGCGCTCGGGGCGTCGCGTCATCCCTGCATAGGCTGATCCGCGCCCCGTGTGCGTTCTTTGTGCGGCGGCCTCGTGGCGCCTTCAGTTCGCCTGCACTGCTGCGGCTATTCGCTTGGGGCCCCGCGGGCACTACGCCGCGCAGGGCCAGCGCGCGGGGCGCTGCGCCCCGGCCGCCCCGCAGGTGCCCACCGGGTTACGCCCTGGGTGGGGTAGGGGGTCAGGGAGGAGACTGTGGTTATCTGATCACACGGTTGTTTAATTTATATAAACAAGGTCAACCATAGGTACACAGCATAAAATATAATAAAATACATAAGACACGGACATACAAAACATGACTAAACGTTGAAAAAGGGAAATGTAAGGAACACGTGCAATTCATACTAAATGATACGCAATAAAATACACATTTAAATGAAAAGAAACAAAATGACAGTGGCCAGGCGAGTCCAGCTGATGTTTACAGTGTCATTTACATAAACAACGTTCAAAGTATGATTTGCAACAAACAGCGCGCCGCGGAAATCAATACACCTGGTGCATCAATCGCATGCAATACAATGAAATACATATTGACACCAAAACAAAACATAATTAAACGTTTCAAATAATTACACGTAACAAATAAAAAGGGGTAAAGGAAAAAATATTGTTTAATTTACATAAACAAGGTCAACCATAGGTACACTAAATACAATAATACAGTAGAACAATAAAATACATATTACACGGACATACAAAACATAACTAAACGTTGAAAAAGGGTAATGGAAGGAACACGTGCAATTCCTACTAAATGAATTACAAATAATTACACGTTTCAAATATAAAGGGGTAAAGGAAAAAATATTGTGATTCTTATTTACATAATACAGTTTAAATAAAACACGCACACTCGCGGAGGCCGGAAACGCGGCCCACTCAAGACAACACCTCGACATCCCACTTCTGGCACCAACACTTTGAGCCACATGTCCAAAATTTCCTACTACGCTAAATCTCATAGCGGCTGCAAATCAGGTTGCCCATAAACGCGTGTCGTGGAAGGTGCTGTGGGCCCTTCGCCGAGTCCACTTGGGAAGGGTCCACCAGCCCAACTATTGGCTGTCTGATGCACGCCGTCTATCAAGGCCCTGCGTGCGGGGACCTGCCTTTGTGCTGGAGGCGGTCTGAAGTTCCCGGTGCGCGGAGAAGGTCCGCCCGTCCTGGGCGTCATGGTCGCGTCGTGCGGTGAGTGCGGTGAGTGCGTCGTGGGCGTCCAAGACGCTCCGTACGGCCTGTGCGTCGTGGGCGCTCCGTGCGGTGTGTGCGCGTCCTGCGGTCCGCCCGTCGTGCCCGCTCCATCGTCTTGCGGCGGCTCCACGAGGTCCTCCATGAACCATGTCCTGTCGCACAGTGGGACGAAACGCGAAAAAAGCGATGGGAAGTGGCATTTTGAAAATTGAGCGGCAGGGTCCTACAAACTAGTCGATGTTCATGACGAAGGTCTGGGCTATGCGTGACACTAATTTGTTTTGCAATAGATCACACACGCGAGCTGCAGCGGACCACCAAACATGACAAATTTTCAGCTTTTCGTTCATAGATGAAAGCTGTTGTGAAGTTTTCGCTCTGGTGGTCGCCTTATTGAAGAAAAAGGTATCATGTGATATGTTTTTGGAAAGCCGACAACTTGAACAATCTTCAGAAGCACTCAGATTTACCCTCGGGTCAGGTGGGTATAAGTAAAACGCCGTTAAAAGTGTTGCAAAATTGGCGTTTGGAATATTTTCACGGTGCAATAAGTTGAGTTGCGAACATTTGCGAACCGTTCTGAAACGTGTCAAAGATAGTCCAGCCACTCTCCTTTGAGCTCCATACCACCGAATGTTTCGCAATGATCTGCGTTTTGAGAAAATCGCCTTTAAAACTGCGTCATGGGCTGGCGCCTCGGCGCGGTGACAAGCCCCCCAGCCAAAGAGAAAAACAGAAAAATGCTATCTCGATTTGCGTACACTTTGGTTTTAATGCCGATGGTTGTCAAAGAAGCCTGTGGACGGTGTGTTGGTGCCCTAGGCCAAGGAACATGTAAACACAACGAGTAGATTGTTGGAACTGGCGTAACATGTTTGAACTGGCGTAACATAGCGAGGATTTTTTTTCGGTACAGTCAGAAGAAAGTTCTCGACCCTTCAAAAACCAAAACAAAAGTTTTGGCGATGATTTTGGTTTTTTCGGTAATTATCATCGCTTTTTTCGCGTTTCGTCCCACTGTGTGTCGTCGTCCTGGCTCCTCGGTGTGGTCTCTGTGCTGTTGCCAGGACGGACCCGGGGCTTCCCCTGCTGGACCTTCGCCCTGTCCCGGGTGTTGTAGAAAAAGTTCTGCAGGGCCCTGTCCACCGCGGCCTCAGTCGCAGCGTGTTCATAACCCTTGAGGCCCAGGATCACTGTCCTCAGCAATTCGTGGAACCGCAGGAAGTGCGTTTTGTAGCTTAGTTTCCTTGTCATCTGTCTGACTGTTCCGTCACGCTCTGAAAGAAACAAAGACACTCAGTACAGGTGGAAACAATCATAACAATAATGACATTGCGACCGCAACCTACTCCGGTGACACTCACTTGTGGTAAGATGCGCGTTGTCCTCTCTGTCGCCCTGGCTGAAGGCGGACCCAGTCAGGTTCAGCTGTCGCTGCACCGGCATCGCGAGGAGCCAGTCGATCACCCTCGCCATCGCCTCCTTCACATCCTTGCCGCCCCTGAAGGCGGCCTCGCGGGTGAACGCGTCGACGACGTCCTGGTCTCTCAGCTTCCCCTCCATATGCACCAGGTGCCACATCTCCTTGAGGGGCACAGGCACTTCAAGCAACGACGCGAGGCTCTTCCCGTCTGTGTGGTCCCGAAGGAGCCCCGCGCCCGAGCCCAAGCGTTGCTCCTTCATGTCCAGGACGTCGCCACGGAGCGACGTCACCTCAATAACCAATCTTTGCATATTCACCACCAACGAGCTGAGCGTGACCCCCACCCACGCGTTGACGTCTAGAACACAGCAAGAGGAGATCAGCATTAATAAAACCACCCTTCCTCGCAAAACACAGCACTTCCTGATTATATGAATCGCACTCACCACTCTGCGCTGCACTGGTGGCCATGGCGGGCAGACCTTCTAGTTTTGAAGCCAGCAATTTCAGCGCCGTCGCCTCTCTGAGGTCCGCCGTCACGGCGGTTTCCACGTGGCAGCTGGCGCACCTCATGATCCCGCCCCATGAAGAAGGATTCACTTGCAAGTCCTCTCTGTATTGGCGCGAGCTACCCCCGGAGGTGCCGGCCTCTTGCCGCTCCTGGTCGGCTCCCTGATGTGAGCGCAGCCTGTTGGCATCCTCGGCAACCGGCCTGTCGCGGGTGCCGAGGCAGATGTTGCCTCCCGCACTGGTCACGGAACTATGTCCAAAGACAGTGTTGTTGATGACGACGCTCTGGGCGCCGCTGCGGGCGCGCACAGGAGGTGTGTCGTCGTCCTCGCCGTCGTCGGTCAGTTCGCCTTCGCCGCTTGCAGAGGTATCGCTGTCGCCGTACCCGGTGCGAGTCTCACCGCCCGACGAGGGGTCTGACAGCAGCGCAGTGTATGCCAACGCTACGGTTGCTGAAAACAAACAGAAATTTCAATAACCCGAACGAGGAATGCACTGATGGGGTCACACGCTCGGTGCCAGTCCCAGCGGCTCTGGACCACATAAACGCGTCCTCAGTTTGGGCCGCATGCACCGGTCTTGTGGTAGAGCTGCGGCCCCGCTAGCGCAGTGAGCTTCAAGACCGGCCCTCGCGGCCGGAGCTGATGGAGGCGCGTTTCGAATCTCAGCAGAGCCGCAAACAGAGTGTACAAATGGGTACACTCTCATGGGAGTGTGCTCGTGAGTACACGCTGAAGAGACTGTACTGAGTAAACTGATGAGCTTGCAGAGTGCACACCGTGCCAATTTAAGGACCGTGTGTAGTACGTGGTCCAGGACCGAAACAAAAGACTCGGGCGGAATAAAAGCACCCCGCGCACGAAGTGATTCCCGAGCCTGCCTAGTAGGCAACCACATGGACAGCCGCACACAAGGGGTTGCCTGCCCAGCCACTTTACTTAACTGATACGCTCACCGCCGCTCCCGCATCCTGCCTGGCTTGTGAAGGCCTTCGGCCTCCGGGCAGCAAGAGCTTTGCCGCCCAGCAGGACAGGCCGGCCAGCGACACGGGGCTCGGAGGCCTTCCGCAGTCAGGCAGGGTGCGGGAGCGGCGGTGAGCGCCTGGCTCGGCAGGCGTCCCCTCGTGTGCGGCTGTCCATGTGGTTGCCTACTGGACATGGACAGGCGCCAAGGGTCGCCGCAATCATCTCCTAAAACAGACGAAACTCACCGTACGGTCCACTGCGGACGGTCACCTCCTGGGGCACCCAGTCTAACGGCTTGTCCTGGTTGTTGTCGCTGATGGACAGGTTGCGGCAGTAGTATCGGTACGCTGCCGTCTCCGCCTCGCTCCCAGGTCGGTCATTCCGTGACGTCGGCACGGACGCTTGTATCTTGTCGCCGCGAATCCACTGGGGACGATCAGGCGCATCCGGAACGAACCGTTGGGGAAGGACGAAGTCCACCACCTGTGCGGCATCGTTCAGCGCCGATGCCACTATCCACGCCGCTGAACTGAGAAAAGAAACAAGTGTCAAGTATCAAGTAGTTACAGGGTTAACTCGCGGCACTGGGTGAGCGTGGCATTACCAGTTTAGTGGTCCGGTTGCTGGCCATGCAGCACCTCCATGGCCACTACGCCCTTCGTGTGGGGAAAGGCCGCTACCTTGCACACAACATCGTCCAGTCTGATCATAGATATGTCACCCGACAGCATGTGCTCGTGGCACACAAGGTGTATGCCTATGCGTCCGTGGGGCCTAACAGAGGCGAGCGCCGCGCCGCGCCGCTCACTTACACTGAAATGCCCAAAACCGAGGGGGAATTCACTCTGGTAATGGTTGGTTGTCCGGTGTGTAATTGATCTGTAATAGTTCTGTAATGTAATTGGTTAAATGAGCAGTTGGCAGGAAAATTTAGTGACATGTTTTTACTTTTCTTGCCATGAAGTTAGTTTTTCTTTAGTTTTTCGGTCTTAACGTTCAGTATTACGGTGACTGTAACGGCTTCTAATAAGAGAAACTCATTATTGAATTTTAAAACCGTACAACGTTTGAAATACGCGACATTGTGGGTCAAAATTGAAGGTCCGTAATAGAAGACGTAATAGGTGTAATAGATGTAATACTTTGAAAAAGGTAATGGTTGGTTGAGCATTTTAGGTAGTGAATTCCCCCTCGCCCAAAACCAACTGTGTTGGGTATCATTTTCTTTGTTTCGACGCGAGGATTTACACTATGATGGCCATTCGCATGAATACTAAAAACCCGTAAAAGTTGTTTTTGGTACTGGGGCGGGACGCCTCGGGGCGCGGGGCTCGCCGCGTACAAAGCCACTTGAAACTCCAAGAGTTACCGGCCGCGCTGTGCACTACCCGACCCGAGACCCGACTCAAGATAAGCCAGAGTAGCGCGTCGTCTCGAGAGGGGGAGGGGCGGGGGAGAGGAGCCGTAATGTAGGTTTACTCTGTTTAAACTAAATAAAAACAAGTGTGCTCGCTCTCCTGCTTAAATTAAAGAATATGTGAGCAATAACCCAGAGTTCGCAGGGACTTTTTCCAATGTATCTTTGTCATTTAGTGATAACATGTAATATTAGGTTCTGCAGTGAGTAAAATACTAGTCTGGTTGTGATTTTTTTAGGCACGAAGTAGCCTTATAGCCTCACCGGGGTTGGTTTTTTTTTTGTTTTTTTTTTATTGTCAGTCTGGCCCCTTATGCAAATCCGAAATTTTCTATACGATTTTGATGAGATTTGGCAGAGTGGTAGAACTTTGTATCCTGATTTCAGTGGTGAAATGTGGTTGAAAAGTGTAGGGCCAATTTTGAGAAATTTTGAGTTGAAATCGCCGTTTCCATGGCAAAACTCGACTCGTCAGCGAAAAACAGAGGGAGAGGGGGGAGCCGAGCCACTGGAAATGGAATCCGACCAATAGCAGCGCTCCTTTTCGCCTCTGTACAGCTTACACCACAAACGCTCGCTCCCCTGAAAAAGCGCGTTCGAATCAAAATTGTCTTTTACTGCAGCTAGAAGAGCTCCAACAATGGTATAGACGTTGTTTTCGAACGTGGCCATTTGGATCGGCCGGTCGGTCGGTGATTGTTGGCCAGAGTGTCCCGCGCCGCTGCGCGCAGGCCCTGTTGTTTTCAGAAATACCAACCCTAAATGTTCCAAACTCTTTGAATCGGAGTGAAATAGGACATAAAACTGCGTGCCTGTGCAAATGCATTTGTGAAAAAACTATCCCTAACGTAGTTTGAGTGTGACTATAAGTCCCTTTTCGTAAACAGTGGGCGTGTAGCTGCACCTTGTAGCGAGGTTTGATGGTACTTCTGAATCTCAGACGAAACGATCTGGACATGGGGGCTGTGCTTTTTTCTAACCTTAAAGCTGGGTGAACTGGGTGAACTGGACTATTTTACTGCACGTTTCTGTGAATAACATGTCCTTCAGGTATTATGAGACTGTCTTAAATGTCTGTTTTTGACACAAATTGATACGCAGCTGGTCTTTACGTAAGTTTTAGTATTATTTATAATGGCCTGACAAACATAAACAGAACTACACACAACGCAGTCCTAGCCTTAGTTATCTTTGTTAAACCAGAACATAAATGAAAATTAACTTCGTGACTACCAGGATTTCGTAAAATCGTATTTTTTTGTATGTGGCGTGATATTGGCTTATTACTTATTTATGTTGTGATTTGGATATGTACAAAGCTGTAACAATTCAACCTTGAATGTTGATCTGGTCACGACAACTGCGTTGGGCAATGCTCATAATGGTTTAGGATGATTAAAGACATATGTGTTAGTTTGTCGTTTGTGATACTTTTAAATGTATTTGGTTTGTGATATTTGTTCATGCTTAGTGCAGTTTGTTGATAATTTATTTATGTTACGGGCCAGGTGCGGAGTGCGGGCACTCCTAAGATGGCCCGGGCCGGGTTAGGTGTGGCCGGCCAGGATCGGGCCATGTTGCATGCACCTATCACAGCCCCATGCCAGACCGGGCCAGGATAGGTGCGTGCAACATGGCCCGGGGTGTGTCGGGCGGGGTTGATGGTATGACAAATTTGAGGGGCGGGAGGCGGGATTATTTATTTGAACATGCCAGGCTTCCGTGGCACTTGGAGGTGCAGAGGACCCCTGCTCTGATACAGCTACACCTCTTGCTGGTGCAGCCTTTTTTGCAGAGGCACCTACTGTACCCCTGCCCACCAGTGATGCTGGACGTTGTTGCCATGCTTCGGATCGTAAGTTTTTTGTCGCGGGGAACGTCTTCCAAACTCATGAACTTTTCCTTTGCCACAGCAAATTGGTTTCTGCTCAAGGCCCTGTCCAGGACACCGTGGTGATTTCCTACTCTATAAAGGCCATTGTCCAGGACCTCCAGGACAATAGCCGTGACGTTTCGGGGATCACCACGCGACCTGTCTACATCGTCAACAGGGATCGCCACAGTGTCCCCGACTTGGGGTCCAGGGAATTTCTTCTCCGTATTCCGCGTCATCTTGGTAGCTTGCTTCAGCAGTTCTTCGCGTGCAGCTACTTGGTGGCCACGAGTGGTCTCCACACGGCGGCAGAGGGAACACTTCCCTTCGTAGCCGCACCGCGCGTGGACATGTGTACCACATTCACTGCACGTGTCACGGAATGAACACGACAGGCCGCACGCTGCACACTTCAATGGACTCTGGCCCGACTCTGCCCAACCCCTGAAGCGCACTGCTGACACAGGCGTGGAGGGACCAGGTGCTGGTGGTGGTGTGTGCAGGGGCACTCGGACTACTGCTGCTGCAAGTGTCGACCTAGGTGTTGGCCGAGGAGTTTCAGGTATGGAGGCAGCTGAAACTATATAATTGGCATTAACTCATGAATATTCATTCTTTTTTTGGCCCGTCCCATAATGTGTAATTTTACCTACCGACTGTACGTTTCCGACCAACGGGGCTGGGACCAGCTGCAGTAGGAGGAGAAGAAAGGCCAGCTCCAAGAGGGGGAGTTGAAGGACCAGAAGATGATGGAGTTCCTCGGACGTCCTCTTGGGTATCCTCTTTGCTGCCCTCAATGCCCTCCAAGAACGCCTGAAGCTCTTCCTCAGTTGACATCTCAGGAACCATGGATGTCGGCAGGGTAGTTGCGATCCCCACCTGTACCAAAAGGTGTTAAATTTCCGCCAGGACTTTTCCTGACTGACGGCGTACTGACCTTCATAGGGCAACCGAATACGGCTTCATACGGAGATCTGCCGATTCCCTGGTGTATAGCACGGTTTTTTTTGCTCGCCACAAACTTTAGCCCTTCTGACCAGTTGGTAGTGCTGTACGTGATCATCCACGCTGAAAGCATCTCCTGGATGTCCCTGTTGGACCGTTCGACGCTCCCTTGGCTCTGAGAGTGTCGCGGGGTACCTGCAGCATACGTACAGCAGTACAGACAATGCACAATTGCCGCATTCGGAGCATCACTCGCGGCTGTAAGCACTTACCGTGAACGATCTTCAGCTCAGGCCAGGTCAAACGGAGTGATTCAATCATTCCGTTGCAAAACTCCCGTCCGTTGTCACTCTGAAGGATGGAGGGAGCACCGAACACGAGCATGATATCCAGGAGATGTCTTGCCACTTCATCCATGGTCTTCCGTCTTAGAGCTCGCAGATGGGTAAACTTTGTTAAGTGATCTTGGATGTTTAGTATAAACTTATAGTCCCCATCTGCACTGCTCTGCATGTCAACTAAATCAACCTGCCACCTATCGTTCATTTGATGGAAGACCATGGGCTTCACCGTCAAACCCCTCCTCTTCACACTTTTTTCAAGAGGCATGTGGGGCATAGTTCCAGGTAAATTTGCACCGCCTCCTTGGTCACGTTCTTGTACTACCGTCTCCAAAAGAATCGAACCCCCTCTGTGGCGATACTCCACGCGCGAGGTCCTCGTGCGGTGGAGCCCTCTAGCGGCGGTTGTCACCGTGCTCCCCAACCAGCACTTTTAATATGTCCGCAATAATTGTTTTGGCGACTGGATGCAACAAGACCGGCCCGGGGCGCTTTAGAAACATGGCAGAAATCGTCCACACAGCACGCACGTCAAGGAATTGACGCGAAAACGTTAAAACTGTTATATCATTCAAGTTGAGCCGAAAAGTGAGGTTATGGAACTCAATGACGTCACCGAAGCTTCCCAAAGGGCACACCACACGGCAGCAGAATTTCAATCGTCGAGCTTAGTGGGGAACCAACACCAAAAACTGGAGACCTTGAACCGTAGGTTGAGCATCGAACGCTGAACTAATTCCACTATCAATGTTAATTTGTCTGGAGGACCGCTCGCAACAAGCTTACTAAAACCCGTTTACCGACGGGCCCTCGAACTAAACCAGGTGTCATTGGATTTGCCGAAGTGTTTTCTACTCGTCAGCGTCAAAGGTAAACGGGTTTTTACTTTCAGATTTTACAGTCTCAATAGCGGTGGCGGCGAGGGGCAGCCCCACGCCTCCCTTCGGAAAACCCGTTTACCGACGGCCTACCGAGCTCATCATGGGTTCGCTGGTCTTGTGCTAGCGCCCTTTACACTTCAGAACCAAAAGTAAACGGGTTTTCCAATTTCTAATTTTACAGTCCCTAATGGGAAGGGAGCGAGAGGAAGCAACGCACTCCTCTCCTCCGTAAACCCGTTTACCGACGGACTACCGAGCTCATTTTGGGTTCGCTGGTCTTGTGCTAGCGCCCTTCACACTTCAGAACCAAAAGTAAACGGGTTTTCCAATTTCTAATTTTACAGTTCCTAAAGGGGAGGGAGCGAGGGGAAGCATCGCACTCCTCTCCTCCGAAAACCCGTTTACCGACGGACTACCTAGCTGAATCTGGGATTGCTGGACTTGTGCCTTCGTCCGATACACCGCAGCACCAAAGGTAAACGGGATTTTTGACTTCAAATGTTATTGTGTCTTGGTCTGCGCCACCATGCGTAGTAAGATTCACGATGCCGGGGCCGGTGTTGCCAAATCGGTAAAAAGCAATCTGGCAACGCCGCAGACACTGAGTGGGACCACACGAGGCACAAAACTCGGCAGATGAGATGGTTCAGTTAAAAAGACAATGTATAAAAACCCTCTTCGACAGGTATTGAACCCGAACCCACCAGCCGTTGGGGCCTACGCTCTCGCCTTACGGGTTTCGATCTACACACCTTTCCTCTTGAGGCTGAGCTCGTGCTCTTGCTAACCGGTGTCTTGTTGGCTCAGATGACTAAATGATTGCACCTTACCCGGGTCTTGGTTAGGTTAGGGCAGCCCAACGTTGCCGCACTGCCGCCAGGGCGCCATGTTGCCGCTTTGAGCCTCGGCGGGCTTCAGACCCGCTGGCCGGCTGCTCGCTCGCCGCCAAGCCGATCGACGCTGATGTGTTGGTCCGACCCCACTCCCGTCCACTTCCCTCTCTCGCACCGGACAAGTGGCCGAAGGCAGTCCTCCGATTCTCAGAGGCGGCTGTGGCGCACTGGCAACGGCCGTGTTTGCAGGCCTCTGGTCCAGTGGTTCGAACACCAGTGTTTCGCATTGTTTGATGCTTCTTTTTCTGCTATTGAATCAGTTTATCTGTTTTTATTATTTCTAAGATATTCCTCTAAGATCGCTAAGAAGCGTATTCACGCAGTAAAAATGCAAATGGCAAAAAGAAAACAGTTGGGTGGCTGCCGTATTCGAACCAAGACCCGGGTAAGGTGCAATCATTTAGTCATCTGAGCCAACAAGACACCGGTTAGCAAGAGCACGAGCTCAGCCTCAAGAGGAAAGGTGTGTAGATCGAAACCCGTAAGGCGAGAGCGTAGGCCCCAACGGCTGGTGGGTTCGGGTTCAATACCTGTCAAAGAGGGTTTTTATACATTGTCTTTTTAACTGAACCATCTCATCTGCCGAGTTTTGTGCCTCGTGTGGTCCCACTCAGTGTCTGCGGCGTTGCCAGATTGCTTTTTACCGATTTGGCAACACCGGCTCCGGCATCGTGAATCTTACTACGCATGGTGGCGCAGACCAAGACACAATAACATTTGAAGTCAAAAATCCCGTTTACCTTTGGTGCTGCGGTGTATCGGACGAAGGCACAAGTCCAGCAATCCAGATTCAGCTAGGTAGTCCGTCGGTAAACGGGTTTTCGGAGGAGAGGAGTGCGATGCTTCCCCTCGCTCCCTCCCCTTTAGGACTGTAAAATTAGAAATTGGAAAACCCGTTTACTTTTGGTTCTGAAGTGTAAAGGGCGCTAGCACAAGACCAGCGAACCCAAAATGAGCTCGGTAGGCCGTCGGTAAACGGGTTTACGGAGGAGAGAAGTGCGTTGCTTCCTCTCGCTCCCTTCCCATTAGGGACTGAAATATTAGAAATTGGAAAACCCGTTTACTTTTGGTTCTGAAGTGTGAAGGGCGCTAGCACAAGACCAGCGAACCCAAAATGAGCTCGGTAGTCCGTCGGTAAACGTGTTTACGGAGGAGAGGAGTGCGTTGCTTCCTCTCGCTCCCTTCCCATTAGGGACTGTAAAATTAGAAATTGGAAAACCCGTTTACCTTTGGTTCTGAAGTGTGAAGAGCGCTAGCACAAGACCAGCGAACCCAAAATGAGCTCGGTAGTCCGTCGGTAAACGGGTTTACGGAGGAGAGGAGTGCGTTGCTTCCTCTCGCTCCCTTCCATTAGGGGACTGTAAAATTAGAAATTGGAAAACCCGTTTACTTTTGGTTCTGAAGTGTAAAGGGCGCTAGCACAAGACAAGCGAACCCCAAAATGAGCTCGGTAGTCCGTCGGTAAACGGGTTTACGGAGGAGAGGAGTTCGTTGCTTCCTCTCGCTCCCTTCCCATTAGGGACTGTAAAATTAGAAATTGGAAAACCCGAGTTACATTTTGGTTTCATGAAGTGTCAAGGGCGCTAGCACAAGAACCAGCGAACCCATGAATGAGCTCGGTAGGGCCGTCGGTAAACCGGGTTTTCCGAAGGAGGCGTGGGGCTGCCCCTCGGCCGCCACACGCTATTGCAGACTGTGTAAAATCTGAAAGTAAAAACCCGTTTACCTTTGACCGCTGACGAGTAGAAAAACACTTCGGCAAATCCAATGACACCTGGTTCAGTATCGAGGACCCGTCGGATAAACGGGTTGTAGATAAGTCTTGTTGCGAGCGGTCCTCCAGACAAATTAACAATGTATAGTGGAAATTAGTTCACAGCGTTCGATGCTCAACCCCTAAAACGGATCAAGGTCTCCAGCTTTTTTGGATGTTGGTTTACCCACTACAAGCTCGACGATTGGAAATTCTGCTTGCCGTTTGGTGTGCCCTTTGGGAAGCTATCGGTGAACGTCATTGAGTTCCATAAACCTCACTTTTCGGCTCCCACTTTGAATGATATAACAGTTTTAACGATTTCGGCGTCCAATTCCTAGACGTGCGTGCTGTGTGGACGATTTCTGCCATGTTTTTACTAAAGCGCCCCGGCCCGGTCTTGTTGCATCCAGTCGCCAAAACAATTAATGCGGACATAAAAAAAGAGCATGTTTGGGAGCAGGGTGACAACCGCCGCTAGAGGTCTCCACCACACGTAGGACCACGCGCGTGGAGTATCTGACCACAAGAGGGGGTTCGATTCTTTTGGAGACGGTAGTACTTTACTGGAGCATCGACATAAGCACATTTTCGTCCCTTGTGCTCAGAGGCCAGGTGGGCTTCTTCGA